>JAKSZP010015967.1:0-142424 GCA_022478985.1 Massospora cicadina | reverse complement strand
TCCAAATAGATCTGTGGAACAAAACGCACCCAAACTGGCCACAATCATCAAGGACATGAGGCCCTGGGAGCTGGGAAGGGTGGCGAAAAATTTAGGGCAAAAAGCAGCAAAATAGGTGGAGGCAGAGCTGGCAGAATAGGTGGCGGGTAGGCGGAAGTTTTCAGGTACAGCAATAGGGGGCAGAGCGGAATTCGGACTCCAGCCATTGCAGAACTTTTCAGAGTTGTATTTTTTGGAAAACCCCAAATACAGGATTTGTGCCTGAAACCTAAACTTTATTAAGATGATCTTTATATCTGAGAAAAGCAAAGCCTTTCTAATCTTGGGACTTAATTTATAGGGGGTTGCTTCAAAAAGATTACAGTGGTGTTTTGAATCTGATATGAGCTACAAATTCGTCGTTTTTCAACAAAATTAAAATTTTTTGAATTTGGCCAGATTTTGTAACCTCATATCTTGTAATTTTCTGGGTCTTGAGTTCGATTCCTGCCTGGGATTTTGCCTCAAATAAGCCGTTTTCCTCAGCCCTGGCTGGCAAATCCAAAACCCATTTTTTGTCAATGACCTTAGATAGGTCATTGGTGACCCTTAGGGGTTCTGGTCTCTGCCCCAAGGACTTTTTGGACTTGGCTTCAGAAGGGCGGTTAATTCCTGGAAATATGTCACTAGCTGTGATAGGACCTCTGCCAAGCCTATAAAAGGGGTTGGACTCCACCTAGATGTCATATACGAATGAGATGTGGCTGGGGGTGAACCTGTCAATGGTTGCGCTTGAATAGCTGTGGTCAGAGGAAACCAATTCCTGACTTGGAGCTATTTGCCCATTTAATATTTGTAAAAGTGTTGCCTCAAGAGTGGGATTCCGCTGAGAATTGGCCAGGGACTTTTAGTTGATGAAATTACCATTAATAAAAAATTGATATTTATAATCTTGTGGACTTGTAAATGTCCAACATTTTAACTTTCTGACTGATTCTGCCCCAAAACATTATTATTATGAAGCCTGAAGGGCATATGTCCACCACAGTTCGCCAACCTCAAGTTTTTCCTACCACTGCAATTATAAGATACATATTTTAATAAAGATAAAACTTAAGAAAATCAATAATCGCAAAGATGGAGATGTGCAAATATTAATTCTGAAAAAATGATTAAGTACAATAGGATAATGCCGCTTTGATACCAAGAGATCATACTTAATTGTTTTATCACAGAAATTCATCCAACTGTCAGATTCACTAATGAGTGGCTAAAGATAGGATTTGGTGTCTCAACTGGAGTGTTTGTGATAGCTATGATTCATACTTAAATTATATGATATTATACAATTTAGAAACAGAAGCAATATTTATGGTCAAAATGATTAATATTTTACAAATGCCTAGTGCTGTGACAGTGATTTGCTAGGTAGCCTAATATGAGCATAAAAGGACTAGCTGCACTGGTGTGATGATGTTATCTTAATGCGGGTTTAGAAAAGACCAAAGTAGAGATGGTAAGTATTTAAGAAGCATCATTAAAATAGCTTATGGGGAATTTAAAAAAATTGAAGACTATGACTTGCAATGTATGGCCGGTGTGACTGCCATTTAATAAAGTTTATCTTATTAAGATTCCTTTCATTTATTATTCCAAATTGTAGCAATCTTTATATAAATATATTTTATTATTGATATAGAACCACAGTAGTAGTGCGCCAAGAAATTTAAAAAGCCTTTACATAGGTATTATTGAATTATAAGCAGAAAAAATCTAGTTCTAGATGGAGGTGTGTATAAACGTAATAAAGATAGGTTAAGGTTCAAGAAACTCAGCTATTAAGCTAAATAAAATATTTCGCCCTTTTATAGCTTAGCAGGGCATCATCCATAAGGCTTTTCCTCTTCCCTAACTCACCAATTTGAGGCTCTATATAGATAAATATGGGTAACAGATGTCCCACTTTGTTTGTCCACCCTAATCTAATGCAAAATAAGCCTAAACCAACTATTACTCTGAGACTACAGAAATTTACTTGCAGATAAAGTCAGTTCTGTATAAATTTTAGTAATCTTTATAAATATGTTATTTTAAGAGATATACCCATACACAAACAGAAGACTTCAACTGGACCGCTCTCATTTGGAAAAAATACTATACAATGGTATTTTCAGGTTAGTTATTTTACTGTATGAATCTCTTATAAGTCCCATGTCAAACAAAAAGGTAAGTTGTAGGGATATATTGGCCCATGTTTGATTAACGCCAAAAAATTTAACGTTTGGAATAGGATCAAACTCTTCCAGAAAATGAAGTCAATCAAATTTTATTGTAACCTAACTAAGTAAGCTTCTTAAACCTCCATGAAAATTCCTGATAATTATTTTAATTTTACATCAATGTTTGTGTAAGCCTACCTCCCCATCTGCCTAACCCTTAAACACTGCACCCATCTAGAGGGAGGTTAGGTTATTTTTTAAATTTTTATTATAAAAACTTTAATCAAAACTCTTAGCTTAAATTATTTTATGAAAATTATTGTGATCCGTGCTTTGCAAAATTTTGAGGTTATTCAAGGCCCCTTGGGTGTCTCCATTTTAAGGAGAGTTATTGGGTGATACTTCCACCCAAATTTCCAAACTACTTGGTCAATGGTATGTCTACCATTACAAGAAACCATGCACACACTCTATTGTTCCAAAATTCCTAAAAAATACGTTTCATCAAAATCCACTGCCACTTATAGGGCGACGTTGGGTAGTATGTGGTTGATATTGTGATTTCTTAGGTACCCGCATTCAAAACAAGTTTTCTTTTGGCACACATCTATCTTAACATAATAACTCAACCTTCAATTTCCCTTCCTTATATTTGTCACCAAGCTTTTATTGTTTTGAGACATACCATTGACCAAGTAGTTTGGTTTGCACTATGTAAACTTCCCTGTCACTTGGAGTGTTAGCTTGATAAAAAGCTGCACTAAAATCTTCTTATCCTGGGTTCCAACCTTTCCAATTTTTCTGATGTGAGCCAACCCAGAGAGTATTGCTTAAATGAGCTCCTTTTTTAGTACAAGTAGTGCTAAACTCAAAAGGAGGAGTCTCACACATCCTAGATGAGCTTCTTTCTATTTCCTTTTTTTGGATATTCCAAACCTGTTGAACACTCATTGTCCACCAAAATGTACTTACTGTTCCTGGTTTTATATTCCATGGATAAAACCCAAATTAATGAAGAAGAAGAGGAAGCGGAAGCGGAAGCTTATATTACCAAGAATCACTAGTAATTGTAGAAATCTAGGTAGAGCCAAAGGATCACGCCATATCTTCATATCATATCTTATTAGTAGCCCAGATTAATGAAGAGCACCAGAGAAACCAGATGATGATATGTCAGAGTTTCAGCCCCTATCTGATTATTCAGATACCGATGCAGATCCTTTATCATATGATTGGGCAGCGGCTATGCCATACAAGCTTATTTAAAAATTCAATTAGAGCTGGAAGCCTCTTGTGGTTGAGCAACCATGAAACATTTTTGAGCTCTCAACAAATTAAATCTTTAAGACCGCGCTTACTTTATAATACTGCTTCTGTCACAATTGAGCATCCTAGAGTCACAGTAAATGCCTTAGTGGGTATTAGTGCAACTGTAAATTACATTTACTGAAGGTTTTTCAGTCTTTGCATCTTCATGCTACCATATGGATCCCTTCTATGGGCTTTTCTCAGATTCCTATGATTATATTTCCTCTCCACAAGCCTCTCCAGTTTAGTGTACATGATATGCGTTTGTGACCAACTTTCCACTATCCCAGAGCTGCCGCATTCACTTCTAGGTGTGGCTGGTGGCGCCACCTGTCAGCGAGCATTGGCTTAGAATAGGGCATTCTAGCGTTAGCCACAAAAACCTACTATGGGAAATTACTCTACTTCCAATTCTAGTAAAAGTAACGCAAAAGCGGCATCAGTGGAGTACTCCGCCTCAGATGTTGTTCCTGTTTTCCTACCATGCTATAGATCTGAAAGCCTTAAAAATCAGTGAAAATATGGAAATTTACACTATAAGTTTAAAACACTTAAAATTTGACTTGAACTTCTAGTTTATGTTCTCATTAAAATAAATACTGTTTTACCCATACATGGCTTAAGAAGATCAAGCCCTCAAGGTATAAACTGATGATATGATGGCAAAGGGATGGATAGTCAGGTAAACCTACCCCATCTCATATCCAGAGATTTTTTACCCAGAGGCCTGATGCCACACTGAGACCCTGTGTAAACTACAGCCACCTTTCTAACTACACGGTACCAGATCCATACCCCCTTCTCTTGATGGCCTTTAATGTCCAAAAATTTTTTAAGTCCAAGACCCTCTACAAACTTGTCCTGATTAACAAACTTCTCCAGGTGCGGGTGAAGTCTGGAAAAAAATGGTTGACTGCAATACACACACAGTAAGGAATACCCGTTTTTAATATGCCCTTTGGCCTTTTAAAACTTGCAAGTTATTTTTCAGCACCACACAGATGACTCTCTAGGAGGTCTCAGGTCCTCTTGGGTGATAACCTATGGTGACAACATTTTAATCCACTTGCCCAATTCAGAGAAAAATTCACGGATTTGATGGTCGTGGTGGCAGCTTTGCTTTAGTCTGGGTAGGTTGCAAAGCTTTTCATATAAAATTTTACAATGAAGAAGTGCAAACCCTTTGGAATATGTATTTAAGTAATGGTCACCCTATTGCACCTTCAAGACTATTTAGCATCTGTTATCAGCTTAGTCATGTGATGCAGAAGAAATTGAGAAGCTCTTTTTGGGTCAGTTATTTTTAAAGTAGTTCTCACCAGCCATCTTTAAGCTCACATATCCAAAACACCCCCTCACTGGCAAAAATGCCCCATTTTTGGACCCTGGAGTACTAACAGGATTATAAGGCAATAAAAGAAGTTTTCACCACTCCTCCTGTTCTTCATCGTCGTGCCAAATTAATTACCTTTTTGTGTCTTGTGGTACCTCTATTATTGAGGTTGGTGCCAATTAATGCAAAAGAATGAGGGGCGCAAACATATTTTGATTATTTTTTAGAATATTTCGCTTAACTGAACACTCTCTGGCCATATATGACATTAAGTTGGCTGCCATGACCAGGTCTTTTATGCATGGGCAGTATCTCCTACAAGGCGCCATCACTCTATAATGGTGTGCACTGATAAGAAAAAGCTCATGGACTACTGAATTAAAAAAATGCTGGAGCACATAAACACTAGGACTCATCAGTATCTATTAAGATTTAATTTTATATACAAGTTTGTCAAGGGGTCCACCCATATATTTTTAAATATACTTAGCTGAAATTCTTTAAAGGGCTTGACATCACACGTTCTGAGATAATTATGATTGTTTGGAAACCTCTTTTGATGCCTAAATTAATGCAAAATCAGGAATTTATACCTCCTATGATAGGGGATGAAATTCATTCCTCTCAAAAATGATCTCATCTAAAAAAGGATTTAATTAGATCTGATCAACAATTTAGATCTAAAATTTCTTAAACTTATTGTCATCAATTAATAAAGGTCTTCACTCTCAGGCACATTGATCAACTTGACACCATACTAGATAATCCCTTATAAATATCTCAGATGTTTTAAAATTGTAAAGATATACCGTTTTCTTAAACTCTTATCATGACTTACTATTTATTTTGGCTTGTGAAGCTGCAGCATATTCAATTATTGAGGATAAAATTACCTCCAAGCTTTCGCTAGTGACAATAAACACTAGCTTTGTTTTCTTTGAATCACCTTCTCAATTTAAATCCTCTGGAAGAAATTTAATGCTGGTGCTTTCGTCCAGGTTAGCTTCCAAGGCTGCTTGGTGTAAAGATATTTTCATAAATTATGAATAATTCAAGCAAAATCTACAGAAGATACCTTCAGCTATTATTAATGAACTCCAGTTCTGTGTCACCGTGACTTTAGCCATTGAAGGCCCTGAAAATACAGTTTATCAAATTCGAACTCACAGATGTTATCTCTACAATTTCTGAATTAAGTACAGTAATTATTTATATAAATTGCTGACCAAATTGATCTCAAGCATCAAGGGTGCCCAATAATATGATGCGTTTTTTATGAATCAGCTATTCTACAAAGTACTGACTGTCAGGACGCGGGGAATAAACTCCTAACTGGATCATTGTTATATCTGGGCCCTGAAGCCTCCAGCGAGTTAGTAGGCCCTATGGGCCTAAGAAAGCTACAAATAGAACTATAGTGAGTGAAAAACAAGAAAAGTATATTGGGACAGAGCCTTGAGGTAATTATAGCAACTTGTCAGACATTTGCCATCACATATTTGGCAAAAGAATGTTTTAGGTAAAAATAGTCCCAATTCAACCCATACAATCATCCAATTAAATGTTCAATCTCAAAGTAATATTGATTTAAAGGAAAATAACTACAATATCGGCCAAAAGACCCTGGCTAATTTTTGGTGGAACCCCGCAAAATTGGGGAAATACTTTTCCAAAACAAAAACAGGTCATTAACTTGAAACCTAGTAATTGGATTCCTCCTACCATGTGGCAAATTCAGGGCATCCATCAAATGATTCTCCCCCTGCCACATTGATTTCCATTACAACACTTAAATGGGGACCACCTCCTTTTATAGGCGTGGCAGAGGTCCCCTAAGGTAAATTTTTTTATCAAATAGTGATTTGTTGAATTATATCAAATCATTACCACATGGGTATATTCAGCCCCAAAATACCTTCCCATCTGTTGTTTTGCCAAAGTAACCTAAGCTTCTGAGCTTTGATAGAACGAATCTGCATATTTCCTTATTTGAACAGTAACAAACTGTTCTGAATTTATCATTGAATTTCCTTCAACCCTTGATACAGTTTAAATACTGCCCAGTCAAATATTGAGTGGGATCATTTTTTTCTCTTCATGCGCTTACACTAATAAGAACTCACTTCCAACTTGTTATTTTATTAGTTGTTAGATTTAAATTAATTAAACCGTTGAGGAAACCAGCGGCGGTTTAGCTTCAGCAAGAACACAAATAGCTGGTTTCCTACAAAGTGGTGCTCGCTACAAAGCTATCCTATAAACCACCAAAAATCATTTAAAATGGAGGCTTTAAACGTGAGTATCCCTCCAACTTTTCTTCTTCAAAATAAATCACCTTTAGTTGCCCTAGAAAAAGCAGCTAGCAAGATTTCTATCCTGTCTCAAAGAGCTTTAGCAGTTCCCATTCAAACCCCCTCTTAAAGAGAAGTATACCCCTGGTGAAGGGAGCATTGCTTCTCTTTAGTATGTTTATAAAATACCATGTATGGTGAAAGGGATAAACAAAAAGTTCAATATATCCTTCCTTGCTTAAGTTGCATAGCACAAAAAATGATAGTTCCTCACATGGCCCCACTATTTACCTAGGCAGAGATAAAGGAGGCTCTTTTGGGTAAATTTGGATCAAAGAAGAGTCTATGCTGGGATAAACAGGCCTTTATGCGCCTTAGCATGTATGATGGTGAACCAACCGCTGCCTTTGCTGAGCAAATTTTACCTCGCTGAGAAAAGGTTGTCCACGTTTAACATGCTAACCTGGATGATGCTATCACAGACATGATAACTGGGTTAGCCTCTCAACCCTCTCTCGCCAGGCATATCATCTCAGTGAACGCCACTTCAAAAACATCCATGAAATAAAAGAGGCTCTGTTAAATGTGGCCAAAATACATTTATGTGCCACAACAAATGAAGCCGAAGTGAAACTTTCAGCTCTAACCATTGAGGAGCTTCCGCCTGTTGAACAGTTGGGAGTGAGCCCACCTGTTCATATCCTCCCTGTGAAACCTGCTTCCTCAGTGCGATTTAAAAAGGATATAACGCCCTCATGTAATTCAAAGACTTGTAATGTAGTTGATACAATGTTCCAGCATGCACTCACCAAAGCCGCTGTGCTTTCCCCTTCAGCTAAGCTGGTAGTTGCGCGCCCCAAGGGCAACCCCTGTGACAATAAAGGGCTTGCTGGAAAGACGTATAGTCAGAGGATAAATACCTCACCTCATGTGACTGTATCCCCTACCTCAATTGCAGCCTTGCCAGTGGTAAGAATACTCTTAGGGATGACTGAGGGGGGTTATGATGACGTTGGTTACTGTATATTAGGAGCCCCTGCAGAAGTAGAGGTTCCTGATCATTTGAACGCTGGAGGAATAGATGAGACCACCATACCTGAGAGATTGTACCTCAGCCAAATTCTAGATTGTCCAAAAGTTATTAACACTGTCAGCAATAGGAGCAATTCTTAGCTGGCTTGAATCAATCTCTTCAGCGGGTCCATCCCATAAAAACAATCTTGAATAACCCCAAGACTGCTCAAAAACTAACCTCCACTGCCGGCTCAAGAAGGTCTTAGCTTTGTCACCTAACTTTGGAGGAACGCTCACTAAGGTTGAAGAGGTCATTAAAAGGTCCAAATACTGGCCATCCTGGACACTGGCTCCTCAGTTAACCTGAGCTCCACTAAGCTTATCGAAAAGATAAAGCTGGCGTATAACTTGGAGTACATGCAATAATTTGGAACTGCAGGCCCAAACAATACCCAGGCTATCAGAGCATACTCTTCCCTTTCCATTCAAATTTGGGAAGCTTATCTTATTGGCCCCTGCTGTGGCTTTAGATAACAACGCATATGATATGCTCATCAGCACTCAGTTTATGTTTGAGTACAAGGGAATAATCAATATGAAGCAAGGTTTCCTCTTGTTACTCAACTATGATTTCCATTTACTCTTGTCTAATAAAGAACCCAGTAAGCACGAATACTCTTGCCTGGTCAGATACCCCTCTTCAGCTATGACATTGACTTAATCCACCTCTGTGCGCAACACAAAAAATTGCCCAATTCAGTGGTGTTAGGGACGAATCACTTTCTATGCTACAGATGAGTCTTTGATTAAGCCTGATGAACAACAAGTGGTTGACAAGTAAAATAACTCTTCAATTCCCAAACAACTGCTTGTTGCACTTCATAAGTCTTATGAGCGTTAGCCCCTTGGAGCCTCAGGTATTTCCTGGTATACTAGACCCCTCCTACCAGAGACCTATCACTATCCTGATGGGAAACCTCACCGGCAAGGACATGGTTATAAGAAAACACCAGGAGATTAGCAGAGGCTTATTAGTCCCATAGAGGACATTGAACATAACCACTTCATTGTCTCGATGATGGATTTGGGCTTGCTAATGGAAAAACTGTTATGCACCTTACCTAATGTCCATATTTTGGATAAGATGACCTCAGATGATCTGGAAAAGGTCCATACTTTATTGGAAGAATATAGCGACATATTCTCTAAGACTGATAATGACTGTGGACATATGAAGGACTGGAGCTACTCCATCGATTTTGGTTATGCCTGTCCCATCCAGTCCAAACCTTATTGCAAGTCAAAGGTGGAAGAGCAGTAAATGGAGACTGAGCTCAAGCAGTTACTAGACTCTGAGCTACTGGTACTCTCGCAAAACCCTTGGTCTTCGCCCCTCTTGATTATCAAAAAGAAAAATGGAGATCAACTGATAGTCATGGATTACTGCAAACTAATTAACTTCATAAAAAAGGATAGCTATCCTATCCCCCGCATTGATAACGCCCTGGCCAACTCTCCAGCTCTAACTACTTTTCCGCCATGGACTTGGCTATCAGTTATTGACAAATGAACCTTTCTCCCCAAGATCAGGAGAAATGCGCTCTTATTTGCAGTGAGGGTCTCTTTCAACCTACCTAACTACCACAAGGGTTGTGCAACGCGCCCACCACTTTCTAATAAGCAATGGAACATATCTTTCAGGACATTAAATTAAGCTGCGTCATCGTCTATCTTGATAATATCACAGTGTTTTCCAAGACCTTTAATGATCATCTTACCCATTTAAAAGAAGTGTTTCAACGCCTGCGGGCTTCTAACATTAAATTGAAGCCATCCAAATGTATATTCTTCCAGAAAAAGCTGGATTCCCTTGGACATGCTATCTCGCAAGATGGGATTCAACCTTTACAAGGCAAGGTCACAGTTATATCTAAGATGCAGCGCCCAAAACCCTTATAACGTCCAGGTATTCTTAGGCATGATGGGGTATTACCTTCAATTCATCCCAAAATTCGCCCATCTCAGTGAGCCCCTCGTCCGTCTCTTGGCTAAGAACACTCCATTTCATTGAGGAGCGGAAAAAAGTCGCGTTTGAGTCCTGAAGGAGTCATTGCAACAACATCCAATTCTCAGCTAACCTGACTATGACAAGCTCTTTATGCTGTTCACAGATGCCTCTGATTATGCCGTTGGAGCTATCTTGGCTCAATTATATGAGAATGGGGTCGATTATCTTGTGTCCTACTTCAGCAAACTGCTCTCAAAAGCTGAACGCAACTACAGCGTCACTGAGAAGAAGTGCCTTGCTGTCCTGCTCGCTGTAAAACGCTACACCCCTTCTTATATGGGACTTTCTTTAAAGTGGCTACCAGCCACACATATTTAAAGAGGTTGCAGATTATAAAGGACCTCACGTGATGGTTGATTCGCTGGATGTTGAAGCTCCAGCATTATGACATGGAAATTGAGCATTGGTGGGCACTAACCATATGAATGTTGATGGGTTAAGGTGGCTGAATGCTCTTCATTTAAATAATAGTGAATCTGTGAGATTACATGACCTCCTGATAACTCCTGATGCTTGGGGGATGAGGATGAGCCTGTTAAAAGATACTAGTTTGGCACTCCCACAATACTAAAGTGGAAGTGGAAAGTTGTACAAGTTAATATGGGTGAACTGGTTGCCCTATCTCTGGCCTTCAGAGCGAGTATCTGTCATTTTGGAGTCCCATTCTATTTAGGGCATAGCGGGGTATGGAAGACTCAGAGTGGGTTAAAGAGCGCTATTACTGGGAGGGCATCATGGTTACCATAACCAAGGTACTGGATACCTGTTTACCCTACAATAATCAATCCAGCTTCAAGACCTGGAATCAATATAACCCACTACACCTCAATAACCCTTCCACACAGTAAGCCTAGATGTGATTGGTCCTCTACACCAAGATTACTGGGGGAAAAATATATTTGGTTGGCATAGACCATTTTACCAAATGGGGTGAAACTGTGGCCCTTCCTGCTCAAACTGCCAAGGCCAGGGCCACTTTCCTCCATCAGTATATTTTCTCTTAGCATTGTTGCCCTCGCGTTCTTCTCTGTGATAACGAGAAAACTTTACCTCCCAAGTGGTGAAGATCCTCGCTACCTTCATGGGCATACAACAGCTCTTTTCTGCCCCCTACAACCCTTTGAACAATTGTACTATGGAGAGAGCCAATGGGACCATGGTCTCTATATTATGGAAAATGGCCACTTCAGACCCCTTCACTGGGATCTGTACTTTCCAAGTGCTCTCATGACCGACCATATTAGTTAATACTGAATCCTCAAAATGTCTCCTTTTAATGTGCTGTATGGGTGGGTGTGGGAATTCAGCTTGTTTGTGCTCTCTGGTGCTTACGTTGTTGGATCTCACAAAAGTTGTGATAAAATTATAAATAAACCCCTAATAAAACTTGGTTTTTTATAAGGTTTTTATTAGAAACGTGGTGTAGTTAAAGAAAAACGATCCTTTTAAAATCCAACCAATAAGTATTTAAACTGTTTTGAGGGTCAGGGGAATTTTATGATAGGTTTGGAATAGCTTAGACGCATTTTAAATTAGGAAATATGGGATATTCTCCTATCAGATCATGGGAAATTTAAGTTATTTTTTGGTAAAACAATGTTTAGGTTGGGGTTTTGGGGGAGATGTACCCATGCGGTAATGTCTTGGTGTATTTCAACTAATCACTGCTTGATAATATACTTTCACCTTGGGGGACCTCCGCCACACCTATGTAAGAAAATTGACTATGGGCTCTGCTAGTTGGCAGGCTAACCAGTATGAAGACTGATCAGCCCATTGTCATTTTACCTTAGGTGTTGGGGCCATCAGCACTGGCTAACCCCTTGGTATGTCACTCGCGCCATTTTGGGGATCCCTTAGCCTAAACTCCAACCAACTAAATAAATATAAACTTATAACAAAATGTAGAATAGGCAACGGGAGATATTTATTTAAAGGGAAGCGCCAGGTATTTATATTATTTACAAAAGGGCTACTGTGCACTGCTGACCTATTGGCTCATCCACTGGGCTTTCCAGCCAGCCACTTCTCTTCTTCTTCTACTACACTATTCTCTTCCCTGGCATCAACCCTCTCGCTCCATCCTTCCCAATTTCCAAATTAGTTTTAACTCATCTTTGGCCTTATGTCGCCAGTAAGCCATATAAATAATTATTCTATATAAACATCAAATTTGTAATCAACCTTCGAGTTGATAATAATGCACCAGAAATAACTTCAGTTGCTCGCTTTGACTCAGAATATCTTGGCATCTCGCCAACATCTCTTCTCAACTTATCTTAGTCTATTGATTAGGAATTGCCTTATTCAGGCGATAATTGATATACTAAATGAGGCTCTGGAAACAACCTTGGCCACCTCAGACCCATAATTATTGGATCCATCAACATTGTATTATAAGGCAACGATTTTATAGATGAACAATTGAAGCAAATACATCAGCTTTCCACTGGAAATCCCACAACGCACCATTAATGGCAGTTGGCATCAAACACTGATTCTGCTTACGATACCAATTGGATCATCCTCAGCTATTAGTTGCTGGTGATCCTTATACTAATTTGGGGCCACCAATTGGCCCCATTCAACCTAATACCAAACTTGGCAGAATACTAATTTCAGCTCAACCCAAAATGTGGAGCAACTAACCAGCAATTATATCAAATAATACGAAATTCAGTCAATAAGCCATTCCCCTGGGATTGGCCAATTCATCCCAAATAACGCTAAATCATTGGAGGATTCCATCTGGTTAAAATTCTGACAACCCATAAAAGGGGGTGGGTCCCACATAGGCGTTTGGAAGGACCTGATTGTGGTTGGATGTGCCTTCTGATGGTCACCCCACGGTCTGTTGCATGGTTGGTGTAATCTGACTATTTGATTTTACATTAGTTTCCCATGCAGGTTTCGAAATGGTGTTACTCAATTATTGGGTTTTTACTGAGAATCAGTCAGGGTCTTGGCTGATATCCTCAATATCATTATTATCAATATCTAAATTGCTTTCTGGTTTATCACAAACTCATAAATGGCCAACATTTCCCCGTTTAGGCTGATTTCAACCCAAGACATTCTTCCACTGCATCTGAGAGGGCAAATGTCTGACATCACCCCCCTCAAGAATGTTGGGGGGAGAATAAGGTCGGAAGAAATGGCCATGTACTCAGTTGATGGTGGCTTCTGTAGCTAAAGACTTTATAGTGTACTCATTGCCTCTTTTGTAAGTGATGGTGAAGGGACCCTCCCAGATTGATCCAAGCTTACCGTTTCTAGGTGTAATGCAGTTATGGTAGCATAAAACCATGTTGAATACTTGAAAGGTAGGTAAGGGGGTTCAGAACTCATTGGCAGCCTGCCCTTCTTTAGTCACCAATTTTGCTAGATTGGCCATAGCCTCATATTGGAGTTGGATGATGCGTTGAGCCAATCTTCTCATAACTTTTTCAGGCTCCTCAATCTAGGGGAGAATAAATCTTTAACTAAGAGAGCGGGTATTTCTGGTTCATGTCCATACAAGACATGGAAGGGGGACATTTTCAAAACCTGGTGATAACTAATTCGGTAGGCCATAAGGGCATTGGGTAAGAATTGATCCCAGTGAAGTGGATCAGAAGAGGTCATTTTTCATAGGATGGACACCAAGATACCATTTGCTCTTTCCACAGTTCCATTGGTAGATGTATTATAGGGAGCTGAGAAAAGTTGTTGGGCTCCCGTGGATGTGGCCAAGATTTTGACTACTCTGGAGGTGAAGTTCTTACCATTATTGCAGAGTGGTACTTGGGGACAGCCATATCGAGAGAAAATGTTTTTGATTTAAAAAGGTGGCTGTAGCCTTGGCCTTTTGCACAGGAAGATCCACGGCTTTTACCCAATTAGTGAAATGATCAATAGCTACTAGAATAACTTGTTCCCACTAGTAGTCTGAAGAAGGGGACCTACTACATCCAAACTAATGGTGTGGAACAGTTGTTGAGGGGTAGTAGGTTGATACTGGTGTCTAATCTTGAAACCGTATTGCTTCTTACATGTAAGGTAAGCTTCCAAGACTTCAACAATAGATTCCATCATTCCATCCCAATAGTACCGATCCTTAATACACTCATAAGATTTCTTGTCCCCTCTATGACCTAGGGTAGAAGTGCTTTTAAAATAGCAGGTACACATTCTGAGGGTCAAAGATAAGGCATCCATTTTGTCCCCACCTGCTTATACAACTTCCCATTCTCCACTTAGGTGTTATGGGAGTGTCAGGCTAATATTTTCTGTACAGACTCATCTTCACAGTCAGTGGGGGTCATTAAGAGATCATATAGCCTCTCTGCATCACTGTTATCCAAGTAAAGGACTGGAAGCTGAGTCAACCCATCAACATTCATGTGACAGATTCCAGCACTGTGTTCAATCTTCATGTCATAAGGCTGGTGCTTTAGAACCCAGCGAGCTAACAGGCCAGTAGGATCTTTCATGTTCTGTAACCAATTTAGGGATGCGTTGTCAGTAACCACAGTGAAGATAGTTCCATATAGGAAAGGGCAATAATGCTTTACACTAAATAACAGCAAGGCACTCCTTTTCCATTAAACTGTAGTTACATTCCGCCTTTGAAAGCATCTTACTAAAAACGGGATACCGAATTATACACCATTTTCATCCAATTGTGCTAAGATGGTCCCAGCGGCATAGTCCAAAGTGTCAGTGAATAAGATGAAAGGGTTTATTATAATCTGAGTGCCTTAGGATAGGGCGTTGTTGCATCAGTTGCTCCAGCGTTTCAAAAGCAGCCTTCTGTTCTGCACCCCACTGAAAAGTAGAGTTCTTGGTCAATATGTGGATAAGAGGCTCGCTGAGTTGGGCAAACTAGGGATGAACTGATGGTAATATACCATTATCCATAGAAAAACCTGCATATCCCTTAAATTTTTAGGAGGAGACATCTTTGAAATTGCTTCAACCTTATCTTGGATTGGTTGAATTCATTTTTGAAAAAATAATATGGCCAAGGAAATCCAGTTTCTTTTGATAAAAAGTACACTTAGAGGGCTTTAATTTAATATTTTGATTTACATAGCTGTTGAAACACCTCCTTCAAGTGATCAAGATGTTCTTTAAAAGAGTTTGAAAATATTGTGATGCCATTGAGGTAGACAATGTCAATTTAACTTCAAGTCCTGCAAATTATGGCCCATTGCACGCTGGAAAGTTGCAGGTGCATTGCACAACCCTTGAGGTAATTGGTTTATTGGAAGAGACCCTCACTACAAATGAGAGCACATTTCTCCTGATCTTTAGGGGAAAGGTCCGTTTTCAAATGGCCGCTAGCTAAGTCCATGGCGGAAAAGAAGTTAGAGCCAGAGAGTTGAGCCATGGCGTCATCAATTTGATGGAGAGGTAGCTATCCTTTTTTTGTGAGGTTATTTAACTTGTGGTAGTCCATGCCTATCCAATGGCCTCCGCTTTCCTTTTCTATTAGAAAGAGAGGGAAAAACCAGGGGCTTTGTGAAGGTACTAGCAACCCCACGTCTAGTAACTGCTGAAGCTTCGTCCTCATTTGCTGTTATTCTGCCTCTGATTTGCGGTAAGGTTTTGACTGAATGGGATGGTAATCACCCACATCAATGGAGTGGCATCAGCCCTTCATGTGGCCATACTAATTATCAGATTTATAGAATATATTGCTATAGTCGTCAAGGAGAGTGTAAACTTTTTCCAGCACATCTGGGGTCAACTCGTTCAAGATATGGACGTTAGGTAAAGTACATACCAGGCTATCTGTTGGCAGGCCCATATCCATCATAGAGCCAATGGAGTGGATTTTTTCAATGTCCTCTATGGGGACTAATAAGCCTCTGAAAATCTTCTGGTGTTTTTTTACAACTATGTCCTTTGAGGTGAGGTTCCCCAATAGCAAAGAAATGGGCCTCTGGTAAGCTGGGTCAAGGATGCCAGGCAATACCTGAGGCTCCAAGGGGCTAGCGCCCATAAGACTTATGAGGTGCAACAAGAAGTGGTGTGAGAATTGGAGCGTTATCTTCGTGTCAACCACTTGTTGTTCATCAGGCTTAATCAAAGACTCATCTATAGCATAGAAAGTGATTCGTCCCTAACACCACTGAATTGGGCAATTTTTTGTGTTGCGCACAGAGGTGGATTAAGTCAATGTCATAGCTGTGAAGGGGTATTCAACCAGGCAAGAGTATTTATACTTACAGGTTCTTTATTTGATAAGACTAATGGGACTTCATAGTTGAGTAACGAGAGGAAACCTTGCTTCATGTTGATTATTCCCTCATACTCAATCATAAATTGAGTGCTGATGAGCATATCATATGCGTTGTTATCTAAAGCCATAGAAGGGGCAGATAAGATAAGCTTCCTAATGCAAATGGGAAGAGAAGAGTATTCCTCAATCACACAGGTATTATTTGGGCCTTCAGTTCCAAATTCTTGCATGTACTTTAAGTCAGGCGCTAGCTTTATCTTTTAAATAAGCTTAGTGGAATCACGTTAACTGGTGAGCCAATATCCAGGATGGCCAGTATATGGACCTTTTGAATGACCACTTCAGCCTTAGTGAGCGTTACTCCAAAGTTAGGTGACAAAGCTAAGACCTCCTTGAGACGGAAGGTGGAGGATAACTTTTTAGAAGTCTCAGGGTATTCATCCATGATGGATTTTATGGGATGAACCGCTGAAGAGGATTTGTCAATCTAGCTAAGAATTGGTTACCATCGCTGGCAGTGTCAATAACTTTCTGGACACCCTAGAATTTGGGTGAGGTACAGTTTCTCAGGTATGGTGGTCTCGTCTACTCCTCCAGCGTTCAAATGATCAGGCACTTCTACTTCTGCGAGGCTCCCAATATGTAGTAACCAACGTCATCATAACACCCCTCAGATTCCTCCCCAATGGTATTTTCAACAACGGTCAAGGCTGTTATAGAGGTAAGGGAGACAGCCACAGAAGATTGGGTAGCCTTAGAGGCCTCATTAGTCAGATTGGCTGGAAGGGAAGGCACAGAGGCTTTAGTGTGCTTGTGTGAGAGTATGGTACAAGCTACCTTACAGGGCTTTGAAATATAAGGAGTAATATCCTTTTTAGGTCGCATTGAGGAAGCAGGTTTTGTAGATAAGATAGGCACATATGGGCTCACTAACAACTGTTAACAGGTGGAAACTCCTCAATAGTTAAAGCTGAAGGGTTCACCTCAGCTTCATCTGTTGTAGACCTAAATGGAATTTGGCCACATCTAACAAAGCTTCTTTGATGTCACGGATGGTTTTAAAGTAGCGTTTCACAGTGATGATATGCCTAGCTAGAGTGGGCTGAGAAGCTAACCCAGTTAACAGGACGGTGATAGCATCATCAAGGGTGAGCATGTTAGAGGTTGATAACCTTTGCGCAGCAAGGTAAAAGCGTTCAGCGAAAGCAATGGGCGATTTACCCTCATTCATGCTAAGGTACATAAAGGCCTGTTTTTCCCTGTGTAGACTCTGCTTTGATCTGAATACAGCTAAAAGAGCCTCCTTCACCTCTGCCCAGGTGTACAAAGGGTTTAGGTAAAGGACTATCATCTCTTGCACTAGACGACTTAAACAAAAAAGGATGTGTTGCACTTTTGCTTGTCCATTGTGCCAAACATGGCAGCTTCATAACTTTCAAAAAAGTAACAATACTCCCTTCGCTAGGGATATACTTATCTTTAAAACATGGCTTTAGATGCCGCTGTTCATGTTCATTGATTTGGGATAGAGTGCTTGTTAGTTGCTTTTCCAGAGCCACTAGCCATGATTCCATATGAAGAAAAAAAGTGGGAGGGTTACTCATGGTTGAAAACGCCATTTTTGATTCTTTTTGTGGTATACAGATGTCCCCTGTAGTGAGCACAACTTTTTTAGGAATCCAGCTCTTTTGTTCTCGCTGGTGCTTATGCCGCTGAATCCCACAAAAGTTTTGATAAAATAATAATTAAAACACTAATAAAAACTTAGCTTTTTATAAGGTTTTTATTAGAAGTGTGGGGTAGTAAAAGAAAAAAGATCCCTTTTGAAATCTGAACAATCAGTTTCAAGCTGTTTCAAGGATTGGGGAAATTCAAGGATAGGTTCAGGATAGCTTAGACACATTCCAAATTAGGAAATATGGGATACGCTCCTATCAGATCTTGGAAAATTTGAATTACTTTTTGGAAAAAAATGTTTTGTATGGGGTTTTGGGGCAGAATGTACCCTGTGGTAACATCTTGATATATTTCAACCAATCACCACTTCATAAAATACTTTCACTTTGAGGGACCTTCACCACGCCTATAAAAGGGGATGGTTCCCACGTAGGTGTTTAGAAGGACCTGATTGTGGTTGGGATGTGCCTTCTAATGGTCGCCCCATGGTCCATTGCATAATTGGTGTAATATGACTGCTCAATTTTACATTAGTTGCCCATGCAGGTCTTGAAACGGTGTTACCTCAATTAATAGGGTTCCACCAAGAATTGGCCAGGGTCTTTTGGCTGATATCCTTGATATCATTATTATCAATATTTAAGTTGTTTTTCAGTTCATCACAAACTCGTAGATAACTGACATCCCCCCGTTTAGGCTGATTTTGACCCAAGACATTATTCCTCTGCAGCTGAGAGGGAAAATGACTGACAGTTGGAACCTAGAGTGCTGGCATTAACAGCAAAAGATATAACCTTGGATAGGACTGACCCTGAGCAAGCCATGAAGAGGTTGGCGCAGCACATCATCCAGCACAATCAGAAGCCATGACTAATCTGGCCAAAACAGTCACAAAAGAGAGACAAGCTGCTAATGAGCTCCAGATATCTCTCCCTTCCTTCCAAGTATCAGACTTGGTGCTTTACTATCACAACCGTATCATGCCTAGAAGAGAAAAGCTTGGGTCCATCTGGGAAGGCCCATTTGTGGTTACTTATAAATAAGGTGAGGAGTACTCCATCAAATCCCTTACTACTGGAGATACTATCAACAAAGTTCATGGCTGATTTTTGCAGCCTTATTCTCCCCTTAACACTATAGAATGGGGTGATTTCTGACAATTTCCAGTCTAACATTGTATTAAGAGTGATTTGCGTTATAAATAAATAACATTTTTCAAAAAATCCTGGTTAATTCTCAGTGGAAACCAATAATTGGGTTAATACTGTTGCTCCCAATCCTCAGCCTAAACAGCCTATAGCTAACAACTGGGTTATGCCAAATATGCAGCAAAATTGGGGGTGTTGTTCTGAGGATCCTTCACATTCCCTCTCTAATGTAGTACAAACACCAACTTCTCTACTACCCCCTTTGTAGTCTTAGAGGGGGTTTCACAAAAGGCAAATATTTTCCCCACGGTGATTGGTAGAGCTATATAAAATCTTTGCCTAACAGACTGGTCTTACCTACTATTGACCCTTCATCAGCCATTCCATTGCATTGAAGCAAGTTTGAGAGATCTAATAGGTCAAATCCCAACATTCCCAAATTTGGACATTACCGAGCAATCCAAACTTTAAGCCTTAACATTTCAAATACTAGCATTGAAATAATAAGAGGGTTTGTTTCTTACCCCCTATCTTAACTAATAAAAAACCTATAAAAATCAATCATTTATTTAGTTGGAGTTTTTATTAGTTTAAAATAAGTGGTCCTTTGACCTCTTAAAAATTAATTATCCCGCAGTTGAGAAACTTATTCTCCTAAAAAATAATTGTTGGTTTTAGGTGTAAAATGCACCAATGAGAACAATAAAAACTTAAAATCCAACAGAGGCACGGGGGGTAACCCCCAGACTTGTAGTATATGAATGTCAAGGATTTTAGATCTCATTAAAGAAAAATTTTAAAGCTTTAAGCATTAACTTTATCTAATTTTTCCATTATGCTATTTTTAGAGTTAATAGGTATAATTATTGATATTAAATCAGAATTTATAATACCCAAGTATGTTGGATGGGCACTAAACCCCTTAATCATCTTTTATTGAAAGGAAAATTAAGTTGGCTACCCTCTTCTATATAATGATAAGATCCAACTTGCGCCAACAGTAGATAAGTCAGATCATTCAACTGACTTAGCTTCTACTTTTCAGTAGATGATACAGATTAAAGAGATAAGATACTCTGAAATTTAGGGTGGCAACCATCTAACTGAAGCACTTAAAGATTTGGATAGCTTAATAGGGTAACTACTGAGTTAAACGGTTTAAAAAATTAAATGAGGATAATTTATACAGCAATGATCCTAACAATAAAAGCGTCTAAGCCAGGATGTGTAGAATGATCGACGATTATATTTATGTGCTTCAAGAGTTAGTTTTAAGTTGACACGAGGAAGATGCTAAGAGACAGTGGTTATTTTAACTATAACTGAGTTAACCTTGACCGATTTAAAATCAAAATTTGGGCGTGACGATAGTGTTAGATGTAAATTTAACAATCGCTAAAGGGTGCTCTTAATTGGTAAAATCTTTGAAAGACAAAAGTGTTTATAAAATGAATGTAATTGGTTTAGAAACTTAAAATAGATTAAATAACTGGTCAAAGCTGATCCAAAAGCAGATTGACGGTCTGGATCTGATTCTCGGGATCAAGATACGATCGGTTGCTGCGTAAAGAAATTTCAAATTCCGATGTGCGCTTATCGCACTCGGTAGAGGTGGGTGCACACGTCTGGGTGGGAACCGTTGGGATGGCTTTGGTGGGCCTAAACCATTCGGATAGGCTGGGGTCAAAGAAGAGGCATAGCAAGTTCGCAATTCCGGCGGTGGATTGGAGCAGGAGACCCAAGCTGAGTAAAATGGGATCAGTTTTCCAGTGAGGTCATAGGTTATGGTCATGGCCATGAACCCAAAGTGAGAGACGAAGCACGATAGTGGGTACAGCGCAATCATAGCCGCAAACTGGCTAACAAGCCGATTGTAGATGCCAAAGGAAGAGCCCCTTGGCCTTAGTGGTACGCAGGATGAGGTTTGTGTAATGGCTTTTAGATAGACGAGAACGGAGAAGACTAGGCAGTAGATAACACCGACATATAACGATGCGTAAAAAAGGTAGAATTTAAAAAATAGCCTCAACTTGTGGTCTGACTTGAGGAAGCAGATCTCGCTGTGGCTCTTGCCATAAGCGCCCAACAGAAGGGGTACCGAATCGAGCACCATTACCGCCATGATTGGGGATACCCACAGCATGTGGCGCCATAAGGAACCAGGAGTCTTTCCGAGCAAGAAGATATGGTGCAATTTGGCAGCTATGGCCACATTTAAGAGCATACTAAGGTGGTCACCAAAGAACGAGAAGGCCGCCATCGCAGTAAATAGGAATTGATGCTCGCTAGAGTTGAAGAACAATCTAATATGTCTACCCAAATCCACCAACGATATACCGGCCTGGAGCATCAGTGAGGCTCGGTTCACGCCACCTCTAGTACGAAGCCAGATTGCCACCGACACCACAATCACCGTACAGCCTGCGCTAATCGCGTTGGCTACAAAGTAGCTTGGAGTGTTGGCAGAAAAGAATGAATCCATAATTAAAGTTATCAAACCTTGCATTTTTATTTTTACCTTAAAGTTGATGCCCATCGCTAAGTAACTTACATCTCCACTAAATCAAACTCCATATCCAAAAATATATCCCCTTCCACCAATGCAACCCAGGTTTATTCTGATCCAACCAAGAACTCTTCCCATTATCACTTCGTTTGGCCCAAGTCGCAAACTATTTAAAGAAAAGCAATTAAGGTTTAATTGCTTTTGCAAATAAAACTCCAACGAGACTAATTAAACATCAATGCAAGGATATACAAAGTATAATCTAAAGTTTGTTCGATTCGATCGTTAGCATAACAATACTTTCAATTCAAAAACGGACAAGCTTTAACGGCTGCAAATTAGAAGTCACGCTTAACTTCAAAGGATATAATCTATTTCGATAGAGCCATATGGGTTTAGCTACAAACTAAATTGTTTAATATCCATTAGGAATTAACAGACTTTAGATCGCAATTGATATACATCTGTTTAAAATATAGAATAAAGTGACACAAGTTTTGAATGGCTCAGCGGCTTGATACCCACAGTTCTAAAAACAGATTCCGAATTGTCTATAGCCCTAATTTGGTGAATGGTATATAACGTTTATTCGAGGTAGGAGGATGGTGAATGGTATATAAATTTATTTGATATGGTAACTTTAGCCTAATGAAGCCACGGGAAGAGATCCAATTAATTTAAACCAGTTTGGGGTGCCATCCTCCAAAATGTCGATGTTCTGGTTTGAATTCAAAATTTAGAGTTCTCCGCCGCACAACTTTTATTAGTAACGGAGGTTTTCCAACCTAGGGCGAATCAAGATATTGCATGACGGCATAGATAATCAGAATGTGACATGTCAAATTTTCAGAGCAGTATTTTTATCCAATGAAACGGCATAAGGGGTTCGCCGATTCGAATGAAAAGTTAAATGGATTTAAATGGTTGAACAGGTGGAAGCATCTCGAATTGCGAAGTGCATATCCATCACCCTTAATCTGAGCGATCAACCAAGTTTTTAATCAGAATCCACCCAATACACTTACCCCATAGATTAAATTAAACTATCAGTCCAAAGTTTTTAAAGAACCAGTTTTATTAAATGGGTGGATATTGCCAAACTTAAATGAGACTACTGCAAATAAAACCCACCAATAATTTTAATGCAATATTGCTATAGCATATCTTATCACCTGAGATGGCGCAATGCTTATTTCCTAGTTAAGCCCTTCCTTTACTAAATAAGTCCTATAGAATAATGTGAAATGGATTTTAAGGTAACCTAATAATGGATCACTCCATAGTTGTGCCATTCCTATCAGCTATAAAAAGTTAAATGGCTAGCTCAGATCTCATGCTAACCACTCCCCCTTGTTTTACTTTAAAACCACATGCATCCACCTTGATGGCATTTGAAATCAGATTGCGCTGCTGGGACTAAAACATCAATTCTACCTAATTTGGATCCCATGTTAATCTATGAATTATATGGATACTCTAAATGGCTTGGATTGGAATGGCTCTAACTCTTAAATCATTATTTTAGTTTCGAACTGAAGGCAATTGAGAATTTTAAAACGTTTTTTAAACGTTTTTCTCTACCCACTGTGGTGCCTGTTTGTCATGGAATCTAGTGATTGATTTTTAACTACCTTCCAAACTAGCTATAGCTTTGAAATTTGGCACACTTATGTATCTCCGATGACAATACAATAATCCATCTTAAAACCATTAGTTTCAGTACATGAAAAGTTTTATATGTAATATGTGAAAATCCTATAAGTTTTTGATGGTAGTCAGTATATTATTACAGCTGAGCAGTTTGATATTTGGTTGGTTTACTAAATTAATGGTTTTGCCAAGCGTCTGATGGTTTTAAGTTATTTAACTCCCTTCCAGGCTAATTAGAGCTTTAAAATTTGGCAAACTTATGTATCTTCAATGACAATATAATAATCCATTGAAAAAAAATTGTGAAAATTGTAACTTTTGCAAAATAACCATTTTCCCAGATTTGCTTGGGTTTACAATCTTATTATAAAGTTGAGTAATATTAACTTAGCTCCTAAATATCTTTTATATTGGCAGCTAATCGCACATAATTATTTTAAATTTTATTTGAGGTACACCACCCAGGGGATGGACAGTACCAAAAATCAAAACAAAATATAAAGAACCCAATCAAAAGAATGGGAAGAAAAAACAAAAAAACTTCTAACCAGGCAGGGGTGGGAACTGCTAACCCACCATGGCAGAGGGTGAGGGGGTCTGGCAGGTTTTCTGTGGACATATCTGCCACAACAATGTCATTTTTAACCGACTTTGAAAAAGAAGTTATCAATTCGACCTGTATGTTTTTTCTTTTTTTCTATGTTTGTTCGCGCATAACTCTGAAAATACTGGACCGATTTGGATGATCATCTCCAAAAAAAGAGGATGCTCCAACTTAGGTCGCATTTTACTTTTGTAAGTATTGGGCAAGTATCTGCCCATTAATTTAGTGAATATATCAAAATGGGCTCGGGAGCGATGGGTACTTGTGGGACTAATACAACTCCGGATAAACTTTTTCCGGCATCGGTGAAGCGATAGCTTCGTTGCACATTTGATATGTCATATGGCTGGGGGGTACATTCAAAATTCAATCAGTATGAGCTCATAGCGGGACGAGATTAAATCATTATAGATGACTATCGTTTTTGCATAATTTGACCAATAAACTCATCTAAATTTGATAAAATGAATTATTGACCTGATATATGTCCTATGGCTGGGGGTAAGTTCAAAGTATGAGAACATAACTACTGATGAGCTTAAATGATTATGGGTGTGGATTGATTTTTGCATAGTATACCAATAAAATCAATTAAAAAAAATGAATTATTATAGATGGTGATCAATAAATTTAGTATAAATTGACCAATTAAATCAACTAGATCTAATATGAATTATTGTAGATGGTAATCAGTAAATTTACTATAGATTGATCAATTAAATCAACCAAATAAATAGAATGAGGTAATATAGATAGATGTCTGAAAGTTTACCATATAATTGACTAATAAAATCAACTAAATAATAAAAACTATAACTAAAAACTGCTAACCTATACCTGAAACTTTAGACTAATTAAGTAAACTAAACAATTTTATATATGTTTCATAGAATATTTTTTGTCAAGTTTATCTGAGATTGGTAAACAGTCTAGGAGTAGGTGTTGAAATAAACATGCATTTATAATGATTTATTTATAAGATGATTTCCTAAACCACCTCAACTAAAATGCTACCTAATTTAATATAAATTAGATAAATTTGGATCTATCTAATAGCTACTTGCCTGCTGTCATATAAAGTTTTAGTTAGGCTAATCAAATCATTGCAAAAGTAATCTAACCATCTCAGGTATTATTCTTTTAAAAATAAAATGACAAAACACAATGATAGCATCATATCATAACAGTAGATAAAATGGTAAGAAAGTTTCTACCAACCTTCAGCCATAAGGCATATATCATGCACTTAAGTTTTTTATCATAAGGTAAAACTTTAATCATTTTTTAGATAGCAATCAATAAATTTACATAGATTGACTAATAAAAGCAACCAAATCTAATAAAATGAATTACTGTAGATGGCAATCAGTAAATTTGCATATGGTGACCAATAAAAACATCTAAATTTAATAAAATGAATTATTGTAGATGGTGATCAGTAAATTTAGTATAATTCAACCAATAAAATCAACTAAATGTAATAGATTGAATTATTAGTATATTTGTTTATAAGATACTATATATATGCAAAAATGCCCCAAACTGAGATAGCAAATAGCAAAGGTGGTCCATGGAGTTCCTGGCCTATTATATGCCACACGTGGAGGTTTTCCAGATTTTATCCTCCTTTCCCATTCATTCAATTTCCCTTAATTAGTGTGGTATTGTCTCCAGGTCAACCCACCTCAAATAAAACAAAAAATAAATAAAAGATACTATATATAATAGATATATAATTAGTTTTAATTTTGTAGAGAAATAGTAATGGGGCAAAAACAATATATAGAGATAGTAATATTTAATAAAAGTAGGAAAAAGAGCCACTATTGAAAATGCACTAATTTTTTGAGGGGAAAAGAGCTGGGGGTAAAGTTTTTTTTGGAGAAAAAGAACCTTCTCAAAAAAAATTTTAGGGAAAAAAGAACCTCCTTTAAAAAAGCTCTAAAAAGTATGAGTAATCAAGAAATTGAGCCTACTCAATAAAACCCTTTTTGAAGTTGACACCATATTTTAACTGACTTATAATAGGTATTTATAATTTATATACTCAGTACTATATATTCTAAGTTGCTTATAGTTTACACTTGGACACAATCCAGACATAAAAAATAATTTGTATTTGTGAGAAAAAAAATCTATAATTCAGTTTAAAATATGGCGCCAACTTCAAAAAGGGTTTTATTGAGTAGGCTTAATTTCTTGATTATTTCTACCTTTTAGAGCTTCTTTAAAGGAGGTTTTTTTTGAAAAATTTTCTTTGATTATGTGAACAAAAGCAGATAGCCAGGGCGTTGAGGCATCAGCATAATGTGGGTGAATGGTCAAGTTTGTCTCAATTTTTGCATTCTGACTCAGATTTGGATTTTACAAATCTGAGTTGGATTGTTTTTAAAAAATGTGTTTGATTCATTATAAAAATTACTTTTGGTTTAGTCATTTTGGGTGCTGGGTTGTGCCTCATCAGAGTTGTAGATTAGGCTTATGTAAGCCTAATCGATAACTTGGGTGAGGCCCCCAAAGCTCTGCCTTTATAAGGCATGCCTGCCCATTCTGAAGTTCACTTCAGAATTCTACCCCTAGCATTCCCTTTCCTGGGGAGCATTATTGGTTGCTCCCCAGACAAGCTCTGGTTGGCAGGTCATTTTATTTTTCTGAATAAAATAAAGGTTTTTTTGGTGTTCGCATACTTCACTTACCTGTTGGTCTTTTCCTCTGTTGAGGAATTTTTGAGTAGGTTGGTTTTGGACCAACTCCCTTAGAGTACTTGGCATAACTAACTGTAAGTAGGTGAATGTTTGGTGCTTTCAGTTCTTAAACCTCTCCCTATTCAGTAGGATGCTTTAGTTGGTTGTTGTGCAAGGGAGTGTTGTTCAAATATATGGCATTCAGAACTAGAGTTTTTCCAATTGTTACAGTGGGTGGATGACGGTGTAGTAAGCATTCTCCTCCTCTTCATTGAGAGCTGCATGGTGAGCAGCTTTAACAAATTCTGCTAAGAGATGCTCAGTTTGAATGTGGGTATTGGGGAGCTGGGCTAAATGAGAGACATTATGGATGGTGATTTCAGCAGATGGGTTAAATTATGCTTGTTTAGCAACATTCATAACAGCAGCTTTGGCATCATTAAACAGTTTTTGAAATATCGCTGCAGGCTGATTTGGGGAAATCAGGGGGAAGTAGAGTGTGTGCAGCCCTAGTTAGTATTGAGCCACTGATTGAACCACTGCTTTGCATAGGTTTGGGTAATGGGGTGAGGCCACCACTGTGAAGGTGAGCTGATGGTCACTTTGGTAGGGAGCAGCATTGAGTTTAGGAATGAAACGTCTGAGGTATGGGGTATTGTCAAAATCAAAAACAAAAAATTCACCCTGACCATAAATAAAATTAGCCAAGCGGTTGACCAGATTCCTTACTCATGATAACCAAACCTGATTCATCAATCTCAGCCAATATGTCCCATAGATTTTAGTTTACTAGAATATTGGATGAATTTAGGTGGATAGGAGTTGAATGGGCTGATTGGGTACAAGGGATGGTCCAAGCCTGACTCTGATTAGTAGGGGTAGTCTTGGGTGGGCTTTTTTGGTAGTTGCTTTGGTAGGGGCCAATTCCCCATTCTGACCAATCAAATGGGATCATTAAGGGGGCAGCAAACTGCCTCATATGGAACCCACTGAACAGGGCTCTAAAGTCACATCAGCGGAAGTGGCTTGGGGAATGATTTTTTTGAATGGTTGAGCCCAAAGCAAAGGGGACAAATTTGGCAACCATTATCAACATGTGGCCAAAAGAAATGCTCAGGTGCTGCTATGATATGGGCACAGGAAGATCTGGTGGGCTATGGTAGGGTGGTGTGGGATTATGGTGGCCATTGCACAAGAGGCATCAAGGCGCTCTGCCCCAGAGGAAACAGCAAAGATGAGGTTTGGCTGACTGCCATAATCCATAAACCCCGCCATCATCTGGTCATACAAAAGTTGGGGTGAAAGGTGAGAAGGGAGGGACATAAATGACAACACCAGCGTGGTGTTGGAAGGGAGGCAAGTACGAGTAGTAGGGTAGGAGAATTTTTGTAATTTAGTGGAGTCAAATTCTGCTTCTGCAGCATCCTCATCCATCTGAAAACCTATGTCAAAGTAGCCCTTAAAAGGGGGAAACCTATAAAATCAGCTGGCGCAAAGGAAGCTGTGGCAAGCTCGACAATTGCTTTGTCAGCATATGGGAAAAACTGCCTGAAGTCGACTTGGAGGCAAAAGTGAGTGTTGGACTGAGGAGGGGTGAGAGGGTGGGAGTGAGACGGGTGAATGCGTGCTAGGTGGAGTGCTAAGTCCCAGGGGGACAAATCAGCCAGAGGGGTTTGGTGGGCTATTAGAGCCCATATACATGCATTTCCCCGCAGGGAGGAAAACACTAGGGGGTGGAGCACCACTGCCCCACACTGGGGCAGAGGCGGAGAATCCAAGGACATCAAGTGGTAAGCGGATGGGACCATCTAGTACTAAAAAAAGTGGTAAGCGGATGGGGCCATACAACGGTGGATAGAAAACTTACTTTTTACTATTATTAGAATTTTCTTGATAGTGAGATTGAGCAAAAAGTAAAAAGAAAATTGTAAATTTTGCAAAATAAAACATTGGCCCAGATTTGCTTGGGTTTAAAATTTTATTAAAGAGTTATTTAATATTAACTTAGCCTATAAGTATCTTTTATATTGGCAGCTAATCACACACAATTATGTTCAAGAGTCAATTTCCTACAGATCTATAGACAACCATCTCTTTAAAATAGCGATACCCTAATCTAAGACGACTTACTGACATACCTTAATCCACTTAAAATTAAAGCCATCACTATTCACCCCAGTGAGTATTTAATCTTGTAATAACTGATAATGATAGAACACCATAGATTTGACTAAACTTAAACCCCATTATGTGAAGTTTTAATCCCTTACTAATAGAATACCCCATTACTAATAGTCTAGTTAGCTTATTGGTTGAGTGCCAATTTTTATGCTTAATAAATACTATAAGAAGGGACCATAAAGCCAAAATTCTCTTAAAGTCTAAAGTTTAGATATCTAATGATAGAGCTGAGATTAGATAGTAAGCTTCTATATCTTTAAAACTCTTTATTTAACTTTACTAGAGTTATATAATATATAACTATTAGACCAACAATTTTAAATGGCTCTTGTAAAGGTGGTTTATGATTAAAAAAGCATTTTAGGTGGGTCAACCTTGGGACAAATATCTCACTGAGAATTTTTTAGCCAGTACAGGTTTCAAACTTGAATTGAACAAAACTTGCACTGGGGTGGAAGCAGGAATTACTCTTTCAGGCTAACCACCCTTGTAATCTATGATTAAATTAATTATAGATCAGAAAGCGCTAACCACCAGAAAGACCTACTGGCATTATTCAAAGCTTGTGACTAATTTTTTCTTATAGAAATTGACCCATTATCTTATACCATAATAGTATAGGTCATTGACCCCTATTTATTAGGTGTATATTGTTCAGAAAATAAAGCTTTTAGGTTAGCTTATCCAGCCCAACAAAAACTCTAAGCATAATTTCACTCTTAGGGGACCTCATCTTCCATCTCACTTGCAACCAAACCATTTCTTAAACATTGTACTCCTATGCCCATATATTTTATACTCTTTAAAAAGGATATAAAGATATTTATTTCCCTACAGCTACCAATTATAGGTTTGTGGAGTAATGATTAGTTCCACCAAAAGATACTTTTTCTGAACATGCCGTTTTACTTAGTACTAAAAAAACATGCCGTTTTACTATTAATTTTCCATTGTTGAAACTCAAGATTTGTGATAGTAGGGTATCAGGCACCAGCCCAGTAATAACCTAACGAAAAGGTTTTTTAAGAGGGTCTTACAGCTGAGCCCAGCTAGGTTTGCGGTCACATGAAATCCAACTATCAGGACTTGGATGTTGTTACCAAGTAAAGAATATTGCCTAAGATCTAAAAAAATGATCAAGAAGGGGTACTACTTTTGGTAACCCATTAGGATGAGAGGTGCATCTGGGTACATTGCAGGTGGTGGGACTGCTTGAGATATCTTTCCTTCAACATGGGGAATATTGCTGACTATATAGAAAGCTGAAAGGTTCTGATTTGGAGCTGTAAGTTGGGCCTGAAAAGGTGGCAATAAAATAACACAATTACACCGGACATGAGATATTGTACTACTATCAATAAATCTCAAATGTTCACATTAAATGTTTAACATATGGATATTTTCTATTCAAGTGGGAGAACTTAACATATGTATATTTATATTATTTTTATAAACTTTATATTAGCTTAAGATTTCTCAGCAGGGGAGGGACCCCAGTGGTAGAGTATGGATTCACTGTCAGGAGAGTGTATATAACTCTATAGTTCCCAGCGTGGTGGTGCACGAAGCACTGGGCCAAAGCAGGGATACCATCGTCAGTGTGAACATGAAGATAGCCCAGCAGAGATAGCTGGAGAAAAGGTGACATAAGGTGAGGGTGTTAAGCATGGTAAAAGTAATAATATATTGAGCCTTGAGCAAAACTTGGCTGTGCCCCAAAGGGCAGTTCATAACTAAGTTTTGTACAGGGCTAGAGTACATGGGTGAACTGGTTTGGAGGAAACTTGGTAGGCTCAGAGTTGTAACTGAGGCTGTAATAATTTTATAAAAAATAAAATTGTCTAACTTGTTGTGAAACTCCTCAAAGATGGCCGTGCACAGGTTCACCCAAGCCAGCATATGGGAAAACGTAAAATGACTAATGGTTTTATTAGGGAAGATGACCAATGAGAAACGTTGGTCTCGAGAAAACATAACTAAGCCAACTCAGGGAAATCATGGATTAGGAAAAGTGGCACTAAGCCTTGGTGAATCAATAGGTGTACGCTTTCATCCGCAGGGTAATATACTTAAAATCTGACCTTACTAGAGAGATTAATTGAAGTTGAACCCATCATGAGCTCATAATTTTCATAAAAAGAACGGGTTTTGAACCCCTGTTCATCAATTAACTGGATTGAGCCATAATCATTTAATAAAAAACTTGTTTGTTTTAGCGTGAGAGCTGAAATAAGGGGTTGGACGTTAGGCACTTCATTTGTACCAACCGGGAATACCTAGCCTGCATCTAGCGTTGATCCAAGGTGTGTCTAAGGTCAGGAAGGTCCTGCACTTTGACCTTTGGACCTCCTGACTCTCAGCCTTGTCCTTACTGTTGGTGTCCTCAATAAGGTCACGTAAACATGACATTACCCTTTCCTCTTTTTTGGGCTCCACCCCCTCCAGGGGCATTCACTAAGGTTAAGCTTTTGTGGGTAAGTGCCAAACTTCATGGCAGCAACGGCTTGGTTGACTTTGATCCTGAAGCCTTAGGGAAAGGCTCGTGGAATGGTCAATTAAATTTTGGTATGAACGCAGTCACATACTGGGACTCAATTGTTCTCCGCTGCATCAAATCCCTTCCAGGATACAAGATGCTCAAATCTTCTTCTTACCCGATGAGAGGCTACAATCTCCTCCACTTCCCAATCTGGCACCCCATCAATGAGATAAGCCTTGGGAGTCTCTTTAGGGGGCTCTCAAACAACGTGAGCTTTCTTTAATGGAATACAGAAAAGATTCAAAATGAGGGAGGGGATCCAACTGGTTTGAGGCGTGGCCCCACCTTTTTGACAATGCGTTACAGCCCATTACTCTTTAGTCCTAGCTATTTGCATGGTTGCTTGATTGGGGTGTTTTTAGCATCCAGCATCATGAGATCTCCTTCCTTGTATGCTGGTACAACTCATCTCTTACCATCAACGTTATATTTGTAAGCCTGTATGGCCGCATCTAAATTTGTGCTAACCACCCTGATGTACTTTCTTGATCATTTTTGCAAAGTCCACCACCGCTTCCACCTTGGATCCACAGCTGAGCTCCATTTTGAAGGTGGGATTGAAGCCATAGTTGGCAAAGAAGGGGAACAACCAATCAATGAATGTTGGGTGTTGTTATAACTGAATTGGGCTATGGGGAGATGAGAAACCTAATCTGAATGATCTGCGGCGGTGTAACACCGCAAGTACTGAGGCACTGGTTCACTTGTTCAATATGCTCATATGATTAAGGGTAATAGGCAGTTGAACGGCAGGGGCGAGTCTGAAGAGTTTTACATAACTCTTCCAAAAGATGTAGGTAAAATGGGGTCCCAATTGCTAATTATTTCTTGAGGGACCCCGTGAAGAATGAACACATGAGTAACAAAGAGCTTAGTCATCTCAGCCGCGGTGACTGTGGTTCTGCAAGGGAAAAAAGTGGGCGAACTTCGTAAAATGGTCCACCACCACCATGATAGCATCGTAGCCATCAGATACAGGCAATTTTATAATAAAATTCATTGATAAGGAAGTCCAAGAACCATCAGCCTTTTGAACTGGTCTCAACAACCCGCTAGAGGCTGACAATTTGGTTTCATTTGGATGAAGACTAGGCACTATTTACAATACCTGCCTACCTGAGCGGCTAACCTCTTCAAATTGTAAGTGCGTCAAATTAGCCCTAAAGTCTTCGCCTTCCCAGGATGGACAATTGTGATTCCGTCATGATAGTCCCGGAAGATTTCCAAATGAAGTGGTCCAGCAGGAAACTATAGGTTCCCCAGAAACCAAACCATCTCATACTTTAAGTGGTAGCCTCTGGTGATGTCCTCCTGATTCAATGCACTCTTGGTAATGACCATAGTATATTCGTCCAACAAAAGCTGAGAAAGGACTACCTTTCTGAATATACCATATTCCTCTGCATTTTCCAGAGGAGCGCGCGCTGGCCCATTGGCCAAGGGAAAGGGAAGATGAGACACAATCTTACCCAGTGGAATCATCAAATTGGTTTATGCACCTCAACCTCCTTGGGATTAGAGCTAATTCAGGGTTGCGTCTCAAAGCATCCGCCAAACCATTCTCCTTGCCCTTAGTAAACTCAAAAGAAAACACAAATTGGGCAAGGGTATAATGACAGCGGGTTTGCTGTGGGGTTAAAACATGAGGTGCGTGCTAGTACAGTAAGGCACAGTGATCTTTACGTACATGGAAGGGTTGGGATGAGCCATGCAAGTGATGATGCCAATAGGGAAGCGCCTCAATCACTGCTAATATCTATATCATATACGGCGTAGTTTAACTCTGGTAGAGACATCTTCCTAGAAAAATATCCCACTGGATGCTCTATTCCATCTTCGCCTACTTGTAATAGGGCCACTGCTATGGTGAAGTTGGAGGCATATGAAGCAACTATGAACTTTTTATTGGGGCTGACATGGTGAAGAATGGATGTGGATGGCAAAGTACACTTTACCGCTTGGAAGGCATCCTGAAAAGTTAGGACCACTAAAGTACTTTGTGCCCACTTATCGTATATAAAGGGGCGTCAACTTCAGAAAAATTTGGTGTGAATTCCTAAGGGACGTACACTTATCTCCAAAAACTCCCCAATTCCTTAACAGAGTTGGATTGGGACACTCACAAATAGCCTTCTCCTTGTCTGGAGTTATCATGTGGCCTTGGTTAAACACGACGTTGCCCAGGAAGGTGACCTGGTACTTAAAGAATTCTCATTTACTAATTTTTAGAGTAAGGTCAGCTGCCCTCAAACGCTCCACCATCTGCCAAAGGTGTACTGCATGGGACTCAATGTCAGGGGAAAAAAACCAAAATATTATCTATATAAGCTACCGCGAATATCCAAGAGGTCCTCCAAAAGCCGCATCAATATGGCGTTGAAAGATATCAGGGGCATTTTTAAGCAAAGGGCATAACCCAAAATTGGAAAATCCATTTTCTGGTTCAGAATACATTCAGCCACTCCTGGATTTCTTGATCCAGTTCTGATTGAACGCGTTAAAACAATCCAACTTTTAAAAGACTCTTGCATTATCCACATAGAGTGCAATCTGTGAGTCTAGTGGGATGGGATGTAAGTCTGGTACTGTGACGTTGTTGAAATTCCCATAATCTACGCATGGACATAAGGTACCATCCGCCTTCACTACAAAGAGAAGTGGGGAGCATACTGGAGAGTACACTGAAATTTCGCTTTGGATAACTGCTCCTTAACCCAAAAATCTAATGATACTTCCTCCCATACAGTCAAAGGGTAAATTGGGGAAGATATAAGAACAAGATCAACAGTGAGCTTGAACTTGCAATCAAACTCTGAATGAGCGGGTAATATATTGGCTGAAGTTACATCAAACGAAGACTTCAGAACTTTTTAAACAGGAAGGTAAAGGTACCTCCAGTGAAGGCTTCAACAATGGAGCGAGACTGAGAGTGTGGATATTGGGCCAGTGGGGCAAATCGCCCTAAAAATTAGCCTCAGACAAAAAACGAGTAATATGTGACCGTTCATTTAAAGTTAAGGATAGAGTTTTGTCACTCAAGTTGGTCCTGACATCAAACTTTCTCCACCATTCTACCCCCAAAATAATGGGGTACAAAAGGGCTTTTGATTAATTGAAAAATATCCTCTAAATGATATTTGCCCACTTGATAATCCACTAACCCTATGATTTTTAGCGTAGGAATACCTTAGGAAGCCCCTCCCCCAACCATACCACCTGGAAACTAACTAAGCTCAAGGTATTCAGCTAGGTCTTGGTCAATAGAATTCTCAGAGGCTTCAGTATCCACCAAAATAGTAGTGCTAATCTTAAATAAAGGTGATAAAAGGGTAGCAGTTAAAAAAAATAGCCTGAATGATATTTTTTTATAGCAGAAAAGATTAATACTTCACCACCAAAATCTTATTAGGGTCGAACATACCCCCAGGGTATGTTTCTGCATCATAGAATGGAGAGGGATATTTATACACCCTTACTTACTGAGGTCACATATCCAACCATAACTTCAGCAACTGCATAAACGTCATTGTATTGCAATAGTAACTTCTTCTCCACCTCCTGGGTTCTGCGTATCATTGTGGTGGTCAAGCGTGGGTTTTCTGGGGTGATTTGATATAATGAAATAGGGTCCATATTTGAGCCATAAGGTAGTATATATGGCTCAGTAGTATATATAAATACATCATTATAAAACATGTTTTGGGCTGCAAACGACCCTATACCCATTTTGGAGATGGGTTATATGATTTTATCCAAGGCCAAAACTACCAGGCCCTTCATTGATGATGCCACCTGCACCATACAAATGTGGTGCTGAAGAAAAAATGATTTATTGGTGTTGATTTTAATCAATTTTGTGGAAAGTCAGGGAATCATGACTCTCAGATCAAGAAGAGTCTGATTTATCAGGTATGGGCAAGAAGGGTGAGTACTTTTCTATCAGAGGTAGCAAGAAAAATGCCAAGGAGCTTTAACCATCAGAAAATGCGAAAACAGTGGTGCGCCCCACTATGGCCATGGCCAACAGCTGGCACACACCATTTACACTTTGCAAAAGTCCCACACAGAAAAAGTTTGTGCACATAAATTTTAGATGTTGGTCGTCTAATATTAGGAGAGTGTCTATAATTATCCAGTTCCCAACATGGAGGTGTACGAAGAACTGGGCCAAAGCAAGGGATATCATCGTCAGTGTGAACATAAAGATATACCAGCAGAGATAGTTGGAGAAAAGGTGACACAAGGCGAGGGTGTTAAGCATGGTAAAAGTAATAATTCATCGTGCCATAAGCAAAACTTGGCTGTTCCTCAAAGAGCAGTTCATAACCAAGTTTTGTACAGGGCTAGAGTGCATGGTGAACTGGTTTGGAGGGAACTTGGTAGGCTCAGAGGTGTAACTGAGGCTGTAATAATTTTAAAGAAAATAAAATTGTCTAACTTGTTGTGAGACTTCTCAAAGAGGTCTATACACAGGTTTGCTCAAGTAAACATATGAGAAAAAGTAAAATGACTATTGGTTTTATTAGGGAAGATGACCAAATGAAAACGTTGGTCTTGAGAAAACTTAATTAAGCCAACTCAGGGAAATCATGGATTAGGGAAAGTGGCACTAAGCCTTGGTGCACTAATAGGCACACGCTTCCATCTGACAGAATAACATACTGTAAGTCCCAGGGAACGCTCCTTGGCCCTTGATCAGGCTATCTTTCCATTCCCAAATAAAAAGACATCGAAGAGGATGGCAGTACCCCTCATTACTCAGGGCGATCTCACTCACGTAGTAGATGAGTGATGGGTAACAGCTCTCCCACTTTTGATCCCACCCCTGGTACCCACACTCACTTTGGCAGAACTGTTGCAGGAAATTAGTGAAATCTGTGCCAAAATTGTCGAATAGAAATTGGTCAGATCTAATTAAAGTGGCAATGTGGCGATGGCAAAATCTCAAATAGCTGGAAAGGTATGAAGACTGAGGTATCAGCCAGAATTCCCGATGGCCCCAATTCAATTAATAAGCTGATAGAACTAACATTGGGCGCCATTGATGAGGAATGAAGCCCTCTTTTGGCAATTTGGGCGTTGTAGCCAATGTGCTGCCTTTGACCAAACGGATGGTTCAGCGACTGAGCGTGGGCGGGTTAGGCGTCCTGAACCCATTCCCAACCAAATGGACTCACCCCTATGTGGGGTGGGCTTGGGGATTCCCATCGCTCTTTGGTCTAAATGTCATTGTGCCAACTGCTGGAAATGTAGCTGAGCCCCAGTTCAGACGTTTTAGGTCAAACTGACAGAGACTCAGCCTACCGCTGAATTTTGTGATGTCAGTTCTCAAGGAACAAACCCGCTCATTCCTGAACAATTCACCGGTTAGGTCGAAATTTTGGGACCTGATCCAGTCTTGTCAATACCCCAATCAACCACTATTTAATCAGTTACATAGCACTGAGAAAATTATTGGTCAATTTTCTTACTTTTCCTTCAAATAAAAATTTACCAAAAAAACCAAATAAATTTTATTTTCTTCCGACCACATCCCTGATGGCATTTCCCTGGTGGCCCATCAGTCTGTACATCAGATGGGCTCTACCAGTACTCTTGGTCACTATGGCCCCCTCCGTCATCAATTGGGTTCAGCGAGCACAATATTTTTGAATTTACAACCCCATGATCACTAACTTCTGGAAGCAATACATGGGAATCTTGTGGCCATATTCCACCAATTGCAAGAGAGAATCCTTCTCCTTGCCACCCAGGTCAAGATGGCACCTTATACTGAGGATCTTATTAAGACTATCTCAGTGATTCCACCCCCTGCAGCAAGATCCCCTGGGTCAGGAGTGAGTTCAGTGTGGTTCGTAATTGGGATCATTCTCACCATGTTGCTGCACCAACACTTCACTGTTTCTCACTGCCTGACTCCATACCAAGTCATCCAGTCAGCAATGCCTCTGGCATTCTGACTTGCTTTTTGGGTGCTTACACATCCTTACTGGCAGGCCAGTCTAAACTTATTCTGCCATTTCCATGACACATACTGTGAAACTGACCTTACTTGAGTGATCAATTGAAGTTGAAACTGACCCAAGCTCATAATTTCATAAATAGAACAGGTTTCAAACCCCCGTACACCAGTTAGCCATATTGAGCCATCATCAATTAATAAACTCGTTTGTTTTAGGTGAAAGCCAAAACAAAGGGCTGGGCATTAGGCACCTCACTTGTACCAACCTGAGAATACCTAGCCTGCACCCAGCGTTGAGCCAAGGTGTGCCTAAAGTCAGTAAGGTCCTGCAATTTGGCCCTTTAGACCTCCTGACTCTCAGCCTTGTCCTTGCTGTTGGTGCCCTCGATAAGGTTATGTAAACATGGCAATCACTATCACTGCCTCCCCAAGTTTGATCTTGGAAGATGAACTTTGGGTAGGGGACAATTTTAACTATGTTGGTGTTGCGCTCCAATGTCCTAAACTTAGATACTAAATAGCAAGGCGGTTCATAAAGTTCCTACCTATCATATGCTATGCATGGAAGCTTTCCAGGGTTTATACTCCTTTACCATTAATTTGAATCCCTTCATCAGTGCGGTATCATCCCTAATCAGCCCACCTTTATACAATTTAAGATTTCTATCAGCCAACCTTGTTATTTGTATTCTAAAATTTTTTACTTAAAACGATTGAATCATTAAATATTGGGATTTAAATTAATTTCCTGATGCCTTTATAGTAGAATAGATTTTTGCTTAGATTAATTTTGATATAGAATATGCATTATTTGTGCTTCAAATTTTTGGGGTCATCAGAACATCTGTTAAAATCTGGGAGCTTTACTCTTCTTAAATTTTGGCTCACGTAACTCCCTAATTTAACTGCACAGATCCCAGATAGATTGCGTTAGTTATAACCTAATGAACTGGTTAATAATAGTTTGAAGATTATAATTCAAGTTGAATGTAAGTCTGAGGGAGCGGTTTCTCCTTTTGGACTGGGTGGCATTCCCATTCCCATCAAAAAAGGGGCTGATAAGACAAGCTGTTCCCCTCATCTTCCAGGGCGATCTCGCCCATGTGGTGGATGAGCGTTGGGTATCAGCTTACCCTTTAAAATTCCACCACCTGTCCCAATTTGATGTTAGCCAAATTAGTACAGAAAATTAAGGGAATTTTTATCAAACTCTTGGATAGTCAGCATCCTCTAGGGATGAAGGGTTTGAGCAAAATTGAGGGCAATGAGCCTTCAGCATCAAATCCTGAGAGCCCCAAACCCATGACAAGAAACCTGATGGGTGCGCAATTGCAAATAATGAAGTACTGTAACGCTCATATCTTGCCAATATGTGACAATTGAGTTGGGCAGCACCAGCTATGTCACTGACCACATGACTGATAATCCCGTGGAAAACCACCCTCTCACCCATGCGCCATTTCCAGAATTTGCAACGTATTTGCGGACTAAGGTTCCAGCGATGCTGCAATCAAGAAGTATGGCCTGACCCCAGGTAAGTGCTGTGAACGAGGTCAACGCCTGTCCTAGCTCACTTGCTGAGCTCATTGTTTTGGTATTCCGACTAAACTTCCTCTTTGTTGGTAATAAAACAGATAAAATTTAAGCAAGCAAATATGATTTTATTTGTAGTTTACTTATTGAAAAATGAAACTGTATTTGCAGTTGCCATTTCCTTGTTTTTAAAGCATTCCCAATAGTTTAAAGTATTGATAAAACCCTAGATTTGGCTCTCAAGCGACATCTAAATTGTGGCTTGGGAAAGTCTTGTATCCTGCATGATGACCATTCAGAGGATTCAGGACACTGGTCATTTGATACGCTGGATCAATCCTCGTTCCTGGATCCCCAAATCCTTACATACAATCCCCGTTTCTACTGGTTTTCTAATTGGTCCAATTTTTCCAGTTCAACCTACAAATTTGTGCGCGAATTCTAATCAATATTCATGGAGTCAATGTGTGGATCAGGCTGGCCCCAATCCATCACAAGTACCAATGTAGAATTGTCAGCAAAACTCAATGATATTGGGCCATTGGGAAATGCAGCCCACATTTTTTACCCACCCTGGACACACCTAAATCCCTGCCTAATGATTTCTGATTGGCCAAGTGGACGCTGGAGCAACTGGTTATGGGTGGGTTGGGTGTCCTGATCCTGTTCCTGACCTCATGGGACCGCCCTATGTGAGGTGGCCATGAGAGGTTCCCATGGCCAATAGGGTGAGATGCCATCAATCCAGCTGTCAAAATTGAAGAAAATCAGAATCTCGGGCATCCAAGGTTAAACTGACTGCAACTCAGCCCACCACCAACAATTTTCTAGTCAGTTCAATTAATTTGTTTTTCCCCTCAAGCAAAGTTTTCCAGGTTAGGTGAATCCTCGAGGGCCCCAATACCAAGTTTTACTAAGCTATACCCTAAATCAATTGTCTATTCAAGCAGTTGTAACATACTGAGAAAATTGACGGTTAAATTTACAAATTTAAAACTCACTAAAATTAAATACCCAAAATCTGATCTTTTCCCTTATGATACAATTTAAACCACCCATTTTAAGCTCATTTTTCCCAGCACCAAAACCCACAGGTCCTGGTGCATGTCAGCCTGGCTTGTTTACAGGGCACTATCTGTGGTTACAACCTTTTGGCATTCTCCATGTCAGCACTACAGTTCTTTGGACTGGCGCTGGGGTTCGCGGTGGCTCAAAGCTGGAAAATTTGGAAAGAGCGCCGAGGAGGAAACGGGAAAATGGGTTAGAATACCGAATATTTTAAACTAAAAGACCTCATTATTTTTAGGGTGCGTTGGGACTTGGTGCCTTCAGGATTGTCAGGGCCTCATCCATTCAGGATCTTTACTGATATTCTGGAATGGCCTCCTCGTGGGCGTCCTTAGTGGATAGCATTGCTCACTTGACTGAATGGGTGGAAATGCCGCCCCACGTGACTCAGGAATAGGGGAGGAGGATCCTGAAATCGATTTAGCTCAGGCTGGTTTGACGACTGATTTGGCACAGCCTGATAGAAGAAGGGAATTTGATTTGATTTCTATCTCAAATCCTGACAAGGCCCCTCTCAAGATCATGTTGGAGGGGGGTATACGGCTGAAGGAACTGACCATGCACCCAATTTACTACAGTCCCTTGATTGATGTCAGCAATGGAGTACTCAGACTTCACCTTATGTATGACTTTGTAGGGTTCAGACCAAAGTATGTCAAGCTTATTCTGTCAGCCTCCAGGTCAATGATGATAAAAGAGAATGAGGTCACCTAATTGAAAATCTGGTAAGGAGGGTCATCCAAGATCTGATCGGGATGTCTCTCATCCCGTAGTGGTGATAATGCCTTGAGTGGCTTAGGCTTGGAACTGGAAAATTTCATTGGCTAGAGCCCTCATAGTTAAATCAGAGTTCTCATGGGTAGAGGCTTCGAGCAGGGGCTGGACGCTACTGTGTAGCCAAGGTGCCCACCCATATAGGGCTTCGAATGGGGACATCTTGATGACACGGTGATAGCTTACCCAGTAGGCAAGCAAGGCGCTGGGCAGATAATGGTTCCAACGGGCAGGATCTGAGGCGGCCAACTTCTGTAAGATGGAAATAAGAGTTCCATTAGCGCGTTCTACTGCCCCATTAGTAGATGGGTGGTAGGGGGCAGCGAAACTTTGGGTAGTACCAAATAGCGAAGTTAGTTCTTGTACTACCTGGGAGGTGAAGTTCAACCCATTGTCTGAAAGTAAGGTCTGGGGGCACCCGTGCTGGGTGAAAATGGAGCAAACAAGAAAAAGAGCGGTAGCCTTAGCAGTGGCTGCAGGGACTAAGATCGCCTTGACCCACTTAGTCAAGTGGTCTATATCTAGGATAATATACTTGTGACCATTTAGCCCAGTGGGAAGGGGACCCACCACGTCATTACTAACAACATTGAAAGGTTTGGTCGGTGAAACAACTGAGTGCTGATATTGAGGATTGGCCAGTCTTGGGATCAGCAGTTCATACAAGCTTCCAGAACCTCTTGGATGGTTTCTACCATTTGGTCCCAGTAGCAGCGTGACTTCAGCCACTCATGGGTCTTCTTAACTGCACTGTGTACCACAGTAGAATGGCCTTCCAGGATGACGTCTGTTTGAGAGGAGGGTCAGATGTAGGGAAGCCACTTCTTGTTGACTTTCTTGTAGAGTAGCCCATCCTTGATTTTAGTGTCTTGAGTCATTTGGCGGAGTTTGGCCTGAACTTCGGGAGTTTCCAGTTCCCATTGTTTGGGCTGTCTTATCAGGTTGTAGAGCTGATCTTCCTCAGGAGTCAGAACTGCTAATACCGGCATCCTGGAGAGGCCGTCAGCATTCTGGTGTATAGCGCCAGTGCAGTGGATGATGGTGAAATCATAGCTTTGCAGTCGTAGGGCCCACCTGGCTAACTGACCATCGGGATCTTTCATTTGTTGAAGCCACCAGAGGTAAGAGTGGTCTGTAATAATAGTAAAATGAGTACCGTAGATGTAGGGCCAGAAATGTTTGATGGCTAAAAGGATGGCTAGACACTCCCTCTTGGTGACGCTGTAGTTCCGCTCAGCCTTACTTAGTGTCTTACTAAAATAAGCCATGGGATGATTGACCTGGTCCTTATCGTGCTGAGCCAGGATAGCTCTGATGGTGCATCGCTTGCATCTGTGAACAACAAGAAAGGTTGGTCAAGGCGAGGATGAACTAGAACAGGTTTAGTACATATGGCTGTAAGTAAAGCGTTGAAAGCCTGTTCCTGCTCAGGTTGCCACTTGAATGGTACATTCTTTTGTAGGAGGTAGAACAGCGGCTTGGACAGGTCAGCAAACTATGGGATGAACTGACAGTAATAGCCCACCATGCCTAAAAAGACATGAATATCTCGTAGGCTTTGGAGGCGCGACATCTTTTCTATGGCGTCGACTTTGTTGGGTATAGGTTGGATGCCACGCTTGGAGACCTTGTGTCCTAGAAACTCTAGCTCAGGCTGGAAAAAGGAGCACTTCGAGAGCTTGAGCTTGATGGAGGCCTTCCTGAGATGCTTGAAGACTTCCTTGAGATGCTCTACATGTCCATTAAAGGTTCACGAAGAAATGGTAATGTCATCCAGGTAGACGAGGACACATGAGAGCTTCAAGTCCCCAGGGATCCCATCCATGGCACGCTGGAACGTGGCTGGGGCGTTACAAAGGCCTTGGGGCATCTGAGTGGGCTCAAATAGCCCCTAATGGGCGATTAGAGTGCACTTGGCTTGGTCTTCGGGGGCGAGCTCAACCTGCCAATACCCGCTGGCAAGGTCCATGGCTGAGAAGTACTGGGAACCGGCAAGCAGATGGAGAGAATTGTCAATATGGGGTAGGGGATAACTGTCCTTCTTGGTGTGGTGTTAAGTCATCAATAATCCATCACTACCCGGTGCTTGCCATCCTTCTTTTGGACCAGCAGAAGAGGGGAGGCCTAAGGACTACGAGAAGGGACCAAGAGCACAGCGTCAAGCAGCTGTTTGAGCTCTACCACGAACTGGGCCTCTTCAACATTGCTCTTTTGGTAAGGCTGGGACCAAAAAGGGGGTCATCCCCAGTTTCTACATGGTGGAGGAATCCATTCATCCTTCCAGAATCATAGGTCAAAGTTGAGAATAGGTCTGAGTATTACTCCAAGAGCTCCAGAACCTTAAGTCGCAGTTCATCAGAGAGGTCTTTTACAATATTAGTGTTGACCAAATTAGCTGAGGGTGGTGACTCCAAGCTGAAGTCTTTTAAGTCCCCAAAGCTTCAAATGTCAGCAACTGCCCCTATCAGTAACAGGTGGATGTAAGCAGCAGGTTGGTTCAGACCTACAACTTTTGTTTTGTCAGTCAGGCTGGCTAGTAACACTGATATAGATCCGGCATATGCTGGATCAATGATCCCGAGACAGGTCAGCACTTCCTTGGGAGATGGGTTATCTAGGCCTCAGACTTCCAGTTAATACCTTGAGGGAATTCTGACATGGACCCGGGTGTTGACAAAGAATTGGTGTTGAAATTTTTGCCCATATTCCCAGCCTGCTAGATTACCTGGTGTCGCTAGGGGAAAATTCCCTAAAGCAAAGTGAATCAGAAATCGGTTGGCCTGAATTCTGGAGGAACTACATTTGGGGGATTTTAGGATATTCACCTGGTCGTATCCATTAGGGATCAATCCAGATGAATACCTAATATCTCATCGGGTAGAGCAGCCAAAAAAATAGGGGCATCTGATAGTGATTAACTATCAGGTGTACTGATTGGGATCGATTGGGTTTCATCACTGACTGATTGGGAATGTATGGTGAGTTGCAAGGCGAGTGATGCCAGCTCCAACTAATGAATTGATTGGTTGGTGAAGTGACCTGCCATAATGGGTAAAAAGTCCCATTACCTAAGCAGGTCGCTAGCCAATTATGGCTGGTTTGCTTGGATCGAGAGGAAAATGTTAGGGACACGTTTCTGACTCTTTCCATTTGAGGTCTCGAGGATGTCCAATGATGGAGTCCTAGCCAGGATGGGGAAGACCAATGCTGCTGAGATGAGGAAGGGTGATTCAATGGCAACGGCTGCTGTTTCATTGAAGAGGTGTCAACCGAGGGTTAGACAGCCAATTCACCTATATTTTTCCCTATAACTCACTATAATAAAAGATAGATAGAAAACTGATACAAATTAATACATTAGAACATTATTAGTTTTATTGTAGATTTGGTTATAGTTAGACTATCAGCATCCAGTGCGAAGTTACATCTTGAGGATATTAAGGCAGAAGGCAATAATTGATAGATTCTCAGAGAGAAGAGTAGAGATCCGAGTGGGGATCTAAAGATGAAGGGAACCATGACTAAGGGATCGCTGCCAACTGTGTGTTGGGCTGAAGGAGATTGTCATCAGAGGATCTTGATGAAGATTGAGTGGACAGAAATATAGGGAATGAATCCCTATGAGATTGACTATCAAGTATTTAATCAAGGAATACCAGCTGAAGCGTTGGGCCTAATAATAGTTCTAACTCAACTACGGATAATAGTCTCCATACTATTATCAGATAATATATTCTTTACAATGTGAGGTGCACGAGGAAAGTGAACCTGTGCGGTAAAAAGATTACTAGGGTTGTTTGCCACCAAGAACAAACTAGTAAATTTTTACAAGTTGGTACTCACTACAGGTGGTAGTTGGGTAGAAGAATCTAGCAATAAAGTCATACAAAAAAGAGATGCGCAAGTTGTGGACCAAGATCACCACAGTGAATCAGAATGCCTTAAACTCTGTGGACCAAGATCACCACAATGTATCAGAATGCCTTAAACTCTGTGGACCTTTGGGAGTTTGCGGCCTTGGAAGAGCGAGAAACCAAGGTGGAGGAAGGAGTTGAAAACGTAGCCAACTTTGGGAATAAGTTACTTGGCAAAGTAAAATTGGTAAAGAGGAAAGAAGGAGACCTTGTCCAAGAGGTCCTATTCCTGAATATGGAACATGAAGCGGATCGCGTTTGTTTGAGAAAGTTTGGTGAGGACATTGAGAAGTTGATGAAAGCATTAGAGGATTTGAAAGCTCACAGATGTGCATGTGAGCCTGATATGGCCAGTGATGCTGAAGAAGGAAGTCTGTGAACAATACTTGAAAAGATGAACACCCCAATAAATATTCCACCCGCATTTAATGCTATTTTGGAGATGACTCCCAAAGTCACTCCACAAGTGAGCTGAGTAGCCAAACCGTGAGAATCAGTCTGAAATGACTCAGAGGAATTCAGAGAAACACATAAATTGCCCACACCCCATCGGGATAACGCCCCAGCGTTTTTCTGACTATTTGACATGACCATGAACAGATACAGAGTTCGTCAGAAGGCATTGACAGTCATGAACATTTTGGACACAGATTGCCAGAATCTATTATTGCCCCATCTGGAGGGGGACAGCTGGTCTTATGCCGAGGCTAAAGCAGCCATAATGAAGGAGTTTGGGAGTAAACCCGTATGTCAAAACTCAAGCAAGAACTTATGGGAATTCAATTCTGTAAAGACGAGTCTCTTGCAAGCTTCATGGATTGATTTTACCAGGGTTCATGGATCCTGGCTGGAGCGAAGCTGTTAGACAACTATGATGCAAGAATCGCTTTGCAAGCGGCCCTTTGGCCCTATCGCAATTTGCAACAAATGATGTCTACTGTATTCATGACTGAAATAACTAACTTGCAAATGGTAGATAGCCTGAAGATTCTGGGAGCAACGTTTGATGCCCCAAATAGAAGCTTCAGTCCTAATCCAGTCCAAAATCCAAATTCCATGAAGGGAAGTGAAAGAGATAAGAAGACTTTTAACCAAACTGTGCTTGGAAATAAGCCTGAGGATTTCAAATGGTTAAATAAGAAAGAAAAGGTTTGCTTCCAGTGTGGCAGGAATGGGCATTTCGCTGCACACTGAAAAAAGCTGAAGGATCAAATTAATGTGGTTCAGGCTAAAGAGACAGCAGTAGCCAAAGATTCAGGAAAAGGTCCCACTGCCTAGATAAGGAACAGTTTATAGCGGCGGAGAAACCTGTTCCTCCCAATATCATGAATGAAGAGATAGATATTAGTGATCTGTTTGTAGACGACGAGCAGGATCAACTATATCAAGTGGTCAACATGGATATAAACGCCGTGACCAGAGCTGGGGCGAAGAAGATTGACCCCGAGATAGTTAAGGAAGTTGCCCATCCATATGCCCTACAACTGGTGGAGAAGATTTGGATTGCCAAGAATCCTGATGAGTTAACCGATGTTTGCTTAAATGAGGCCAATCTGTCGATTCCTCTTGGCGCAATTAAGTAACTGTTTCCTAAATTATCAGCACAGATTATTCATACCCTAGATTTGGCTAATAACGCTGCAATTCACTCAGTAAATACTATATTACAATACTCCAAGTGTACATATATACATATTCAGGTGAATCAAGTGAGGATGAGGGTGATTGTTGACAGCAGAGTGCCCATTAATATTGTGTCGACTAAGCTGGTGAAGAGGATGAAGATCTCCCTGAACTTGGAACACAAGAAAGAATATGGAATAGCTGGGCTGAACACCACCGTTTCCTGTGAAGCATATAGTGCACTGCCACTATGATTTGGGTCACTGGTGGTATCCGCACCAGCAATAGTTTTGGTAAACCAAAATTATGATATCCTGATTGGAAAGGAGTTTCTGTGGAAGTACAGAGTTAAATGTAACTTCAAGGATAATAAGTTGACCATCCTGGGTCAGATGTTACCATTGATATACCAGAAAATCGGTGAAGTTCTGTTGAATCAGAGAAACAACTTCATTAATCTGATATACAATGATGGCATTGTACTGATTCAATACCAATTAGTTGTTAGGAAGCGATGATAGATGCCAGCGGAAATTCTAGAAAACTGGGAATTCCCTTGAGGATCAAGATGGAAAAAACCATACCAGCTGGATTGCAGATGATAGTTGACACAAGGTTGACTTTAGAGATTCCGGAGCTGTTGTATGGAGAAATTAGAAGCCTCTGGAAGAAGTCCAGAGTGGAGTAATTGGTGGCTACCGGGATAATCATGCCAGGCCATGGAGAAATACGATTTCTATTGGCGAATTTAAGAGAAAAACTGATGAAGACCAAGAGGAATCAAATCATCTCGTTTATTCATTTAATCATGATGGCAGAATTGAGATGATTCCATGATATTGGGTCTCTCAAGGAAATGGGATTACTGGCTGGAGTGGCCAAAAGCATCAACCTATTGGTTAAATGAGAGCAACTCACAGATCTGCTGGAAGGGCAGAAGGAAGAGGTGCTCAAATTATTTGAGAGATATCAGGAAGTGTTCTCTCAGGATGACCACAATTTGGGATGCGCACAAGGCATAATTCACAAGGTTGACACCGGTGAAAATTTACTGATAAGGATGATACCAATCTGAAGATCAAAAGATGCTGAAGTGGTAGTGGAAGATGAGATCAGTAAACTAGTGAAGCATGGGCTTCTAGTTCCGTCGTCATTTCCCTGGGCAAGCCCAATTATAATCATAAAGAAAAAAATGGGTCAAGTCAGGTAGTGATTGACTATCGGAGGCTGAATAAAATTATGAAGAAGGATTTGTATCCCCTACCGAGGATTGATGATGCTCTGGATCAATCAAGAGAAGCGAAGTATTTCTCCACAATGGACCTAATCTTGGGATACTGGCAGATTGACTTTCCAGAAGAAGACCAAGAAAAATGTGCGATTATCACCGCACAGGGGTTACACCAGCTGACTAGGATGCCCCAGGGTCTTTTTAATGCGCCCTCGACGTTTCAGAGGGCCATGGACGCAATATTGAGAGACCTGAAGTTGTCATGCGTCCTGGTATATCTGAATAATATCAATGTGTTTAGTAGAACCTTTACTGATCACCTGCACCACTTGGAGGAAGTTTTTAAGAGACTGTCCGCGGCTAACCTGAAGATCAAGCCACAGAAGTGCCACTTCTTCAAGAAGGAGCTTGGATACTTGGGATTTGTGATTAACGCAAATGGATTGCAGCCACAACCCCAGAAGATAGCAGCTATTGAGCGCATGGATGTGCCAAAGAGTGTTTGAGACATCCAAGTATTCCTTGGGATAGTTGGAACTACAGAAGTTTTATTTGGGACTTCACCCAAATATCTGAGCCTTTGTTTCATTTATTAAAGGATCTGGAAAAAAGGATTCATATAGAATGAAGAGGCCCAGGATACCTTCAATGGATTACGCCGGTATCTGATAAATTAGCCAATTCTAAAATATCTGAATTTTGATTGGGAGTTTATCATTCAAACTGATGCTTCATTGACGGCTATTGGCACTGTACTGAGCCAAATAGATGAACTTGGGGACGAAAATCTGGTGGCATATGTGAGCTGGACACTCTCAGCCGCTGAGAGGAATTACACCATGACTGAACATGATCGCCTTGCGGTCATTTACGCCTGTAAGCAGTCTCAGTTGTATGTCCACAGAACGCACTTTAAGGTGGTGACAGACCACTCTTTACTGCGTTGGCTGCACAATTTACGGGAACCTGAAGGATGACTGGCCCAATGGGCACTTAAGCTTCAGGCTTATGATTATAAGATAGCCCACAGAGTGGGGGCTTCTCACCAGAACACGGATGGCTTATTGCGGTTACCAATGGTCCAGTTGGTATATCCGCAGGTGGATGAGCTATTCCAGAGAATGGTCGAAGGAAAATTGAGGATGAGCCTCAATAAATCCAAGGTGCGCTTCAAAAAGCAATGGAAAACACTGAGATCATGGATAGACAAGTATATAAGATGATAAACAGGGAAATGATTATTATTTCTGAAGCTGTCAGAAAGAGCATCAATAGTTCGAGCAGCTCATAAGGTTGTCAGGCATGGAGGCCTGAGAAAAAAAACTGACCATATTCAGCAGTATTATTAATGGGAATTGATTAACTATGATGTCGCGGATCATCTAGCTTGTTGCGTGGAATGCCAACTGCATAAACCATATAAGAATACAACTGGATACTGACTGGTCCAACCTGGATATGCATGGCACACGGTGTCCATCAATGTGATGGGACCACTGGTGATGAGCACAGGAGGAGTCAAATACATCATAGTAGCTATCGACCATCTGATGAGATGGGTCAAAATGAAAGCCCTAACTAGAGTTGATGCTACCAGTACTGCGAGATTCATCCTGGATCAAGTAGTATACTGGCATGGATATCCACAAGTTATACTGAGCAATAATGGGACCAACTTCACGTCTCATGTGATCCTGAGGCTAAATGAAATAATGGGGATCCAGGGAGTCATGTCAGTACCATACCGGCTGGAGATGGACGGACTGGTAGAATGGGTCAATGGGACGCTGGCCATGATGCTGAGGAAGCTAGTCGCAGGGAGAACTTCTGCGTGGGGAATGTACCTGAGTTTGGTAACGTTCACCTACAACATCAGTCATCATACGGCGATGGGAAAGACGTCATTTGAATTACTTTATGGGAGGAAGGCCACGTTGCCACCAATATTATATTCAGTAGTAGAACCTACGTCAGGGATGAGTACCAAACAATACCTAAACTGACTGACAAGTATCCTGATCGATATGCAATTGCAAGCATTCAATACAACCTTAAAGAAAAGGGTATGGGCGAAATTGATGGATGATAAGAATTGACTGCCATTAGAAGAATATCGAATAGGAGAAAGAGTCACCTATTGCAATACGCATGATTTTATAAGAAGAAACAAATTGGATGCGTTATGGTCAGGTCCATTTGAAGTAATCGCCAATACAGTGACCAATGCTTACTCCATCAAGAATCTCTTGGATGGAAGAGTAGTAAATCGAGTCCACGCTAAGTATCTAAAGTGCTGTATCAAAGAAAAAAATAAAAGAGTTCCCTGAAGGACTGATGTACCATTAAGTTGTTCATGTCCTGATGATTAGTTCAAGTCCAAAAAAAGGACCTCTGAACCGATCTAGATGGTTAAGTTCGAAAAAGGACCTCTGAACCATAGAAAACTGGTAGGTTTAAGTGCCCAGGATCCAGTTTTAGGGAAAAGCTGGACCTCTGAACTGAAACAAGGTCAAGTCCCATAAAAAAGAGACTAAAAATAAAAAGATCGATAAAAAACATGGGGAAAAATTTAAATGCATAGAAAAAAAACCGATATATTTTTATAATTTTTATTTTTATTGGTTGTCCTTAGTACGGGGATGATTCTGCCTATGTCACCTCTTGGGGAGGGAGGATGGATTGTGGTAGGAAGAATAGCGCATCAAAATTGATATGCAATCGGACACTTGCTGGTCAAGACCTACACAAAACCACGTTCTTTGAGAATATGCCAAGCCCTGAGAGAACGCGACTAGGGGAATGGAAATTGATATGTCAGAAGAAGCCAATCGTGAAACCCCAGAGTGGGGAGGAAAACACCAATATAGGAAGAGGCAATTGGTGAATAACCATAAGTAGTCCCTATAAGGCACCAGCGCCAGAAGATTTGTATTAAGTGCCTACTGACAGGCCTCATCAAGAACACTGGACATGTGAGCTGGCAGCGAAGAAGAAATACTCAAGGGGGTTGTCAAACTATGCCCCCAATTAATGCCATCAACGGAAGATACCAATGAGAAGCTCCAGAGAAGAGGTAATTGTGTAAAGAGCATATTGCATCTTATAAACAACGACTATGGGCTTCACAGAAGCTGAAGCTGAATGACTGATGGAAGCCAGGAGAGGCTGGAAGCTTCATCAACCAACTTCTAAGAACTTGGTCAGCAAGGTGGAGAGCATAAGTGGCAGTATCCCAATTAAAAAGGTTGTCCAGTTCAGAGGGATTCAGCACTGATGTCAACGCCTCAGTAACCTGGGCCCAAAGTTCAGCATAGGGGAGCTCAAAATGTATGCTGTTTCTGATCAAAAGCTCAGAAACCAGCACAGCAGGTTGGTAGAATTTCCCGAGTTAGAAGAGGAACTCAGGGAGCAAATCAAACTGGCCAAGAACGAATGATCCAAAGTGACTGGCATAACCTCTGGAGCATCAACGATGATGTTCAGAGCATCAGTGAAAAGGGCTGAATCCAGAAGGGTTTTGAAGTCTAACTCGGGGATTGTCTGCAAGGGAAGAGTCAGCCAAGAGTTGTTCAAACAATGGCACGCTTGGTTTAAAAAGGATTGGTTACCGTTTCCAGTAATTTGATGGAGGGACTAGCCCCTTGCACCAGACTAGGCGTATGAGTCCTGGAAGGACCATAGAAGAGGTTCCGTTGAGCATCCCAACTCATCTGCTGGAAGAGGCGGAGGTCAGAATCTGACAGACTGTTAAGAAGTTGCTGATAGCGGGATTCTGAGTTTAACATATGAGCAGGACTAGAGGGGGGATGTTAAACTTATATAGAAGTTGACATTATGCACTCTATAATCCATTAGGCTTCAATTTTTGGAAATTAAGTTCAAAAATTAATGAAATAAGCTTTCTGAGGGAAGAATTAAGAATGACTTACAGCTAAGAGATTATGAGCGAAATAATGAGGGAGAATATAAATAAGTATTCTTGATCAAGCCAAAAAACGAACATCAACAGCAAGAGTCTCCTGTCTAGGATGAGGAGAGAATTAGGAATTCAAGGATGCCGGAACAAGAATCCTGAATATGACAGAGGGTCATATACCCTGACAGGGGGAAAACTGGATCCCAGGAATAATATCTTCACGAGTAAATCAATCAGCCCAGCACAACAAGAGGCTGTGGGGACCACGCTCCGAGTAGGCGGTAGCGGAGAGGAAGAGGAGGAATGCCATATGCCAAAGGTCATCCAAAGCAGCGTTGAGTATTAACAAGTGTACTCCACTTGAACCAATGAAGTATTTGACCAGGTGTCTGAAGCGGTGTTCCCATGCCCCAGTCCTTTTCTCACTGGAAAATCTAGGCAAGAGGGGGATGTGTTGGGATTTTTGCCCATATTCCCAGCCTGCTAGATTACCTGGTGTCGCTAGGGGAAAATTCCCTAAAGCAAAGTGAATCAGAAATCGGTTGGCCTGAATTCTAGAGGAACTACATTTGGGGGATTTTAGGATATTCACCTGGTCGTATCCATTAGGGATCAATCCAGATGAATACCTAATATCTCATCGGGTAGAGCAGCCAAAAATAGGGGCATCTGATAGTGATTAACTATCAGGTGTTCTGATTGGGATCAATTGGGTTTCATCACTGACTGATTGGTAATGTATGGTGAGTTGCAAGGCGAGTGATGCCAGCTTCAACTAGCGTATTGAATGGTTGGTGAAGTGACCTGCCATAATGGGTAAAAAGTCCCCTTACCTAAGCAGGTCGCTAGCCAATTATGGCTGGTTTGCTTGGATCGAGAGGAAAATGTTAGGGACACGTTTCTGACTCTTTCCATTTGAGGTCTCGAGGATGTCCAATGATGGAGTCCTAGCCAGGATGGGGAAGACCAACGCTGCCGAGATGAGGAAGGGTGATTCAATGGCAACGGCTGCTGTTTCATTGAAGAGGTGTCAACCGAGGGTTAGACAGCCAATTCACCTATATTTTTCCCTATAACTCACTATAATAAAAGATAGATAGAAAACTGATACAAATTAATACATTAGAACTTATTAGTTTTATTGTAGATTTGGTTATAGTTAGACTATCAGCATCCAGTGCGAAGTTCCATCTTAAGGATAATATTGCAGAAGGCAATAATTGGTTGATTCTCAGAGAGAAGAGTAGAGATCCGAGTGGGGATCTAGAGATGAAGGGAACCATGACTAAGGGATCGCTGCCAACTGTGTGTTGGGCTGAAGGAGACTGTCATCAGAGGATCTTGATGAAGATCGAGTGGACAGTAATATAGGGAATGAATCCCTATGAGATTGACTATCAAGTACTTAATCAGAAATACCAACCGAAGCGTTGGGCCTGTGTATAGTTCTAACTCAACTACGGATAATAGTCTCCATACTATTATCAAATAATATATTCTTTACAATGCGAGGTACATGAGAAAATTGAACCTGTGCAGTAAAAAGATTACTAGGGTTGTTTTCCAATAAGAACAAACTAGTATATTTTTAAACTTGGGATTTTGGGGGTACAGTAGTCGCACATGGTAAATAGATTGGCATCCCCTCTAGTCCATCAACAGCAGGAGGGGGTAGTCAAACTCAGGGCACCATATGTGATACTCAAGCTGATCGATTTGTCCTTTGGTCTCCAGTAGGCAGGCTTAGGCCTTGACCTCAGCCCTAGAGTCATGAGCAGTTTTGAAAACCAGAGGGACTTGATATCCTAGAAGGGAGAGGAAACCACCATCAAAATGGAGCACTGCCTAATAGTCTTAAAGGAACTGAGTCCCGAGGAACAGGACATAGCTAGGGTTGTCCAGAGCAATGGCGGGTGTATCTAAGGCAAGCTTTCCAAACCAAATCAGCAGAGAGGAATAGGCCCCTATGGATTGAGTGCACTGGGGGCCAGCTGTGCCATACTCCATGTAGTGTGGTATATAAGGAGTGATCTTGATGCGTTTCATCAGCTTGGAAGAGATGACGTTCAGGGGAGCCACTGTTGACTATGGTGAAAACTGAAATCTTGTAGATCCGAATGGTGACTCAGGTGACCAAACTTCCAAACTGGGGCAGTAATGTAAGAAACATGGGAGAATCATCAGAAGAAGAGTAAGCAGTATCAATGTCTTTATTGTTATCAGATACCACAACTACTTCCTTGGGTACAATGGCTTCTGGTTTATGTGCAGGGGATACTTGAGGCTGGGAAGGGATGTCAGCATGAAGCGCCTCATCCTTCATGCTGATGGCCCTTTTCCAGCCTCCTCAGCAAGACGTTTCCAGCAAGCCTTAGCGCTGTGTCTAAAGCCATTGCAATAGGTGCAGCGAGGACGTGGATTCTTCTGGTTTTTGACTACATGGACCCTAGGGCGTTTTGAGGAGCCAGTAGACGTGGCCTTAAGGTTTAGGATCGAGGCGGGGATCTCGTTGAGGGCCTCCTTAATTTCCCTGATACAGGTGAACCCGTTCTTCTGCCCAATCATGTGCATTTGTAACTCAGGGTAGGACCCAAATCAGAGATAACCGCGGTGATAGCGTTGTCCAGAGTGATACAATTTGTCATGACCAAAGGTTGTGCCTGGGCGTAAAACCAGTTGGCAAACTCCATTGGGTTTTCTCCTTTGTTCAGTCGAATGCCCATGAACGCTTGCTTCTGGTTGGCCAGGGTTTTGTTGCTGCCAAACTCTTGGATCAAGGCGGTGCGGACCTGTTTCCAGGTGTTACACTCCTCCAAACGGGGGGTCATGATTTCTTGGGCGGTGCTGTCTAGACAGGAGCGGATATGCTTCACCTTTTGTCAATTGGTGGCCTCCTCCATGGAACTCTCATAGGCATACAGGAAGGAGGCGATACTTTTTCCATCCGGGAGTGAACCTTTCCTTGAAACTAGGTTTAAATTTAGCTACAATTGGAGTGGAAAGGGTGTTAACGCCTGGGATAGGTGCTGTCTCTGAGATCTCCATTTCCTTATAATCTTAAGGAGCCCGCTGATCCAACCGCCTCTGCAATCCTTCTAAGTCCTCTTGGATGTAGTCCCAATTCTGGCTGAGGGTGGAAGCAGAAGCCTTATTGGCAACCTGCTCCTTTAAGGATTGAATATTGGTGTTCTGTAGATGGAGCTGGTTTTAAATGGTGGTCAACCGGGTTTTGAACCCACAACAAGTTTGTTCAAGCTGGGAGATACGAGCGTTGGTAAGCTTTATGAAGGCGCTGAGGTTATCCATCTTATCTGACAATGCTTCAATAGAGACCCTGGGGTCAAGGAAAACACCGTCCAATCAGAGCTTGCATCCCGGGGTCACCTTTTGGATTTGATCCCATAAGGCAGCTAGGGCGGTCATTATATCCCTTTGCCAGGGGTCTTTGGGTTCGCCCAAGGTTGAAGGGCCCAGGGGCTCTCAAGGCCCACGTGGTCCCTCAGGCCCAGCTGGCCCTTGAGGCCCCTAAGCCCTTCTGTCCCAGCACCTGTGGGGGGTAGTCATGAAAGGCCAGAACTCGATAGTGCTGCTCTATGGATTTTACCAGTTCTTTGACTCAAAGTAGACGCTGGGTCCATGTTGCTTCAAATAGCTGGGCATTTTAATGAAATTGCTCCTCGAGGTAGCTGGAGATTCTGCTACCAGTACTACCATCTGATCGCGGATCTCATTGATTAATTGTCAGTTATCAATAATAGCTTCACAATTGTCATGCACAAAGGAGGAGGCAGCGTTGTAGAAGTCAATAATGTAGAAATGTAAATTCTGGGCAAGCCCAAGTTGCCAGGAGACCTCCTGATGATGTAATATGACTAACTGGAGGAGGTGATGGATAGCGGGTAGACAAAGTTACAATGGTAGCTTTAGGCCCCAGGGTAAGCTCCCCAGCTGGCAATACAACTGAGGAGTAGAGGTCCCACATTGTGAAAGGTATGGAGGAGGCGCGGGAGAAGCTGGAGCGGGCGCCCTCAGAGTAGATGCCATTTATTAATTGTTGAACAACATCATTGATAATATCATACTGAAATTGGTATTGGCTCCCATCTAGGGAGGGCAGCGAGAGTTGAAAGGTGGCACGAAATTCTAGCCTCTCCAGCTGCGAGGGCGGCTTGCATACCATGAGGTACTAACCCATCATGTAACGCTCCTCAATTGACCAGTCGTTTGGTCATTAGGGCTTCTATTGGATTCCATTTTTGTGATAGATGTTTTCACTTAGGACAGCTTGGAGCCCCCAATACTGAGCACCACTTCTGTTGGCGCTACAGTTCTTTGGACTGGCGCTGGGATTTGCGGTGGCTCAAAGATGGAAACTTGGAAAGAGCGCTGAGGAGGAAACGGGAAAATGGGGTAAAATACCAAATATTTTAAACTAAAAGGTTTCAATATTTATAGGGTGCATTGGGACTCGGTGCCTTTGGGATCATCAGGGCCTCATCCATTCAGGATCTTTACTGATCTTCCAGAATGTCCTCCTCTTAGGCGTCCTTAATGGATAGCGTCGCTCACCTGAATGAATGGGTGGAAATGCCGCCCCACGTGACTCAGGAATAGGGGAGGAGGATCCTGAAATAAATTTAGCTCAGGTAGGTTTGATGACTGATTCAGCATGGCCTGATTCAGAAGAAGGGAATTAATTTTGATTTCTATATCGAATCCTGACACTCTGAATTTCCTCTCTACTCAACTTAACTTCGTTCAGATAGCAGCGCCTCAGGCATTCAGGCTTGCCTTCTGGGTGTTTGGGCATCTAGATGGGCATGCCAGTCTAAACTTTATCTGCCGCCATAATGACATTGAGTGTTCTTAAAGTACGTAAAGTATTAAGTCCAACAACTAAACTGGTACATCGTTATCTTAACGGTATCTCTAGATTGGTAGAGAACTCTTCCATATCTTCTTCAAGCTGAGCCAGTGGTGATCTGATAAAAAACAAAATAGAATAAGAAGATACAATACTTAGACTCTTTTCTCAAATATTAAAGTACAAAACTGATGCATAGACGATTAAGTTTTTGTTTAATAACAATCTGCTTTATTTAAAAAAACAAAAGGGAATTTATATGGAAATTCAGCGCTCAACTCTTCTATTGTCACCTCAATTGAAAATGACAGTTGTTACCAAATAATTTAACCCTCCATGGTCATGTGAAAAGATGATCTTCCTCATTAGTTTAGATGGGCTCTATCCCCTATTCAAATGCGACCCTACTGGGCTGAATAAAGGAACATGTGCCAACGCTTTACTCAACCCTAATCATTCACCCTTATCAGGGTAACAACCTTCTTAGGTAATGGGACTATTACCTCATAAATAGCGAATCGTAATACTCAAAAGGTTAAATTAGCAATTGCTATCAAGGCGTTATTAATCGCCTAGAAGATCTTAAACTCCCTTATCTTTTGGCGGCAAAACAGGATCAACCCAACAAGCAATTTAATTATCAATACTTAAACTAACAACCAAACTACTTGTTTGTTGTTGGGCAATCCCTGATGAAACATTATCGATCCAAAAAATTTAAATACCATAGATCAATAAATTTTTACTAGGAATAATTCTCAAAACTATAGTTATATTGTGTGACAGTAACTCTAACATCTGTTATAGGGATTTATCCTCTAGCAGTTAAGAAGATACTATGGTATTCTGATTAAGCTGGGTAATCTGGGCAATAATCCCACCATATCCCCCTGCTTGACCAGATTATCCAGCAAGGAATAATTTCAGAAGAAGATGTTACTTCATTTCCAGACTGAAACCACCAGCAGGGATTAAACTTGATTTCTCATAGTCCATCTCTTTTTCCCTGTCAGGCAAACAGCAAGTTAAATTTAGACCGGCCTGCCAGCCTGAGTACTGAAGCACCCAAACAGCAAACCAGAAGGCCAGAGGCACTGCTGCTGGTACAAAGATTATGGAACAGATAAGGAGTTCCTCCAATAATTGCGTATGAGTCATAATCGCACATAGACACCTAGTGAAATACCAGATGAACACGGCCATAAACCCCAAGGAGTGTTGGAATGCCAGTGGAAAGGGCGGTTTAGTTTTCAACATAAACAACTAAAATTGGGGAAAGGATTTATTATTGTAAAAAAGGAATAAAATTGACAAACAATTTTCAATGTGCAAGGCAAGTTATTAAATGGTATTCTATTGTGAGGAGTCCAAGCAAAGATCAGGTCCCTCAAACTCACCTAACCTGGCGAATTTTTTGGGGCATGGGACAGATAATCTCACATAGAACATACATCAAAGGATTTAGTGGCAGGCTGAGTTACTGTCAGTCAAACCTCAAAGGCTTGAACTGAAGAAGACTGCATTTCCATCAGTTAATGTGACAGCATCTGGACCAATGAGCCGCGGGAATTTCCTAAGGCCACCCCATGTAGGGCGGTCCCAATTGATTGGAAACAGGTTCAGAATGCCCAACCTGCTTGTGCCCAGTCACTGGGCCATTCTTTTGATCAAATGAGTTTTGTCAGCCACAACTACCATTTTTCTGGATAAGGGTTTTGAACTGTCAGCGATGATTTCTGAAGATACCATCTGCACATTGGGGATCATCCCCAATGATTAAGAGAGGGGTTAGAATTGGCAATTGTTAAGTGACTGAGTCAAAACTGTCTGCGATTCTGGCTGATAATTCAACATCTGTCCCTTTTTGAGTATGCATTTCCTTATTGACAGGCTTTAATCCCATCATTTTCTGAATCTATGACTTCAATTCAGTGATATCAGCACAGATTTACTTAATCCAATAGACAAGTCAGCTGAGGTAAGTGAGGGTACCAGAGGAGGAATCCAAAGAGGGAAGGCTGTTACCCAGCGCTTGTCTACCATGTGGGCGAGGTCACCCTGGGTAACAAGGGGTACAGCAACCCTCTTTGGACCCTTTTTATTCAGGAACGGGAATATTGCCTGATACACACACAGGGGACGTTCCACTGGACTTAAAATACCCTTTATTTTTTCCAAAGGAAGGGCGCCACCACTGGGAAACTGCACGAGGGCCACATTTTTGTGAGCCTTGGGCAATTTGATTGCCATTACAGTCGCAACTTTTTGGAGGGGACGAGGAGCATCAGGATGGGACTCATGGAATGCCATGACCAGTTCCATGCAATAAGCGCAATCACAAACCTTGACCCAACTGTTCTCATAGGCCAGATACCCCTTCCACATGATGATATACTGAACCAACCTCCAGGAATTGTGGGATGCCAAGATGTTTTCCACCTCAGCATCCTCTGCATCCTCTATCACAATTGGTTCAGGTTCAGCGGAAATGATCCCCTTGAATGGGGACAACAGAGATAAATGGAAGGTGGGGTGCTATTTCCAATGAGCTGGCAGTTTTAACTGGAAAGCACCATTACTCAAGTCTTATACCACCAGATGAGGACCCAAAAACTTGCTTGCAAACTTCCGGGAAGGTACCTGCATCCTCAGATGGCGAGTGTCTAACATAATTTGAGATCCCACTGCGATATCATGGCCAGGAAGCCATAGTTGATCCACAAACTGCTTATAATCATTGATAGCCTTTGTGAAATGCTCCTGCACCAAGGACTGGGTAGACTAAATGTGCTCAACATGATCTGCGGCAGCAGAAACCTCTGGACACAGACAGGGACTTCCAAAAAGAAGGATTTTAACCCACTGTCACTTCATAGGGAGAAAACTCCATAGATTTGTGAGTTCCGTTATTATAGGCAAATTGGGTGAGAAGGAGGTTATTGGCCCAGGTATCTTATGCGGCCAATGCATAACAATGTGAATACTGTTCCAAAATTTGGTTAACCCGCTCAGTTTGTCCATCAGACTGGGGATGGTATGTGGTGAAACGGCAAGGGGTGATTTTTAAGATGGATAAAAGCTCATTCCAGAACCACACTGTAAATTGGGGCCCACAGTCATTGATGATCTCCTTTGGGAGACCAAACATTAGGAACACATGGCGTACAAAGAGACGAGCAGTTTCTTTGGACGTGATCATGGAAGCACAGGGAATAAATAGGGAAAATTTGGTGAAGTATTTGACCACCACCATCACCGCTGTAAACCCATTAGAACAAAGGGAGTTCAACAATAAAATCCACAGACACCAATGTTCATTGACCCTCCGCCCGTTGTAATTGGTGTAGGAGGCCATTTCTTCCAGAGCGGTCTGACTTAGCTCATGCACAGGTAATGCAATTGGCGATCTAGGCCAGAACTTCCTTAGTTAAGCCCTCCCAGTTATAAGTCCACTTGATCAATTTGATGCATTTCTTGTTGCCTGGATGGCCGATCGTGGGAGGGTCACGATGCGCTTAGAAAAACCTTGGCTCTAAGGAGAGGGGAACCCAAACCTGCGACCTAAAATAGATGAGACCCTTTACCAAGGAATAAAGTAATGTTTGCGGGTTTGAAGAGATTATTGATGTAAAACCACTCAATTGAGGCAGGACATCTGAGCTGCCAAAACCCGTGAAATAAGCAGAGCATCTGGAGCTAACTCTACTGAGCTGACCACAGGTGGTACAATAGATGGGATCTGGGTGGTGGGGATCACAGTAACCAAGTCCACTTCCTCCGAGTCCATGGGGCAATGGTCTGGGTTGCGGCTAAAGAAGTTGGGAAGCACATTTAATGCTCCTTTCAAGAATTTGTATTTAAAATTGAGACTGCATAAGTCCTGATAGGTGTGAGTCTGCCTGTGTGCCAATTTTTGTGGTTTGTGGCAATATAAAAGAGCTTGGTGGTCCATACAAACTGTTAACTCATGCTGGGCACCCTGTAACAGGTACCGCTAATGAGTCAATGCCCATGCTACAGCTGCCAATTCCTTATCATAAATGGCCCAAGATTGCTCAATTGAAGAAAATTTCCGGGAAAAGTAGGCAACCAGATGTTCTAAGCCACCTTGCTCCTGGAGCCAAACTTCCCCAACTGCTACTGCTGAAGCATCACAAGCAACGATATATGGTTTGGAGGGGTCTGTATGTTTAAAATAGGGGGTGATAAGAATACTTCTTTAACTGACTCAAACGCCTTCTGGAATTTAGGGGTCCAATGGAAAGGCACATTTTTACCTGTGAGGGGGCGGAGCGGAGCAGCTAACTGGGAAAGGCCGGGGAAAATTTCTTTAGAAAAATAATGGTACCCAAGAAACTCAGTAATTGTTTTGGGTTTTTGGAGTCGGCCACTCATGGATGGCATCTATCTTGTTGGGCAGAATCGCATAACCATCTTTTAAGACCTGGTTCCTGAGAAAGGTAACTTCCTCCTTATAAAACTCACATTTGGAAGGCTTGATGAACAAGCCCGCCTTGTGCAAAGCAGCCACGACCACTTCTAAGTCTTTAGCGTGTTGTTAAGGAGTTGGAAAGTGAACCAAGATGTCATCAATACATGCGACCGTGCATGTAAACTGGAGGTTGCCCAGCACACTATTGATCACTCTTTGAAAGATGGCTGGCGCATTCTTCAGCCCAAAGGGCATTACGCAGAACTGAAAGATACCTCATTTGGTACAAATCGCAGTAAGCCATTCTTGACCTTCCATTACCCTTATCTGGTTAAAGGCATTGACAAGATCAAGCTTGGAGAACATGTGAGATTTTACGATTGCTTGACTGATAGTCTGCTCAAGGGGTAAAGGGTAGGGATTGCTCACTGTAATTTTATTTAGGTGATCATAATCCATTCAGGGACGGAGAGAACCATCAGCCTTCTTGGCAAAAATGATGGGGGAGGCAATTGACATTTCTTAAACAACCATCCTTTCTTGAGCATATCATCTAACTAGCTGTTAAGAGCAGCCTCCTCTTCTTTCTGTGTGTGGATACAAAGGGAAGTTGATGTTCACCAACTGTACCGTTGTTTGGAATCCTAAGTCGAACTTCATGTGAGGGGAAGACAGTTCGCCTTCTCAGAATCAAAGATACTTTAATAGTGCATTAATTCTTTGGGAAAATCAAATGGAAGGCCCAAAGGGGAAATGAGGAAAGTAATGGAGCTGCGGCCTTGTGTTTTCTTGAGGGTATTAACTAAGGGAAATTCTCCCTCCCTTTAATCATTAGCAAATGACAACATATTTGACTCCAGATAAATCTTAACATGTTGCTGGTGCCACCATCCAACCCCCAAGATAACAGGAAACACCAAGTTTGGCATTACTGAGAACAGATAAAAAAGCTGAACTGATGTACTGAGAAAGAAACTGGCCAACGGACTAGGTATATGGTCTGGGAGTCTGAAGAAGCAACTATCACTGAAGGACCTACATCCAGGTCAAGCTCCAATTGTTGGGCTAGTTCAACACTCATGAAATTTCCTGCAGCTCCGGTATCCACCAAAGACTCAAAGGAAACATGATAGCACATGACACTAATCTTCATAGGTAGTAAAAAGTAAGTGTAAGTTCTCTTTATTGTAGCTGTAGTTGAATCCAGTGATACCAAAGACAGGGTAGTAGAGTCGGGGGGAAACAACTAGGTTCATAGTTGGAGTAAGCCCTTCACAGGTCAGATAGTCAGAACATACTGATATGGGCACAATAGCTGTGGCAACTATGGGATGTGGATTGGACATTTTGAGTGGTACCAGGCTAACATAGCCAGAGTAAAGTTTCATCACAACCTGCTTCAGCTGAAAAGATGGGACCATTGCTACACCAATATCTATGAGAAAGGCGGAAAGGGTTAGGAACAATGGTTGGTCAATTATGTCAGGCAAACAGCAAGTTAAATTTAGACCGGCCTGCCAGCCTGAGTGCAAAAGCACCCAAACGGCAAACCAGAATGCCATAGGCACTGCTGTTGGTATGACGATTATGGAACTAATAAGGAGTTCCGCCAATAATTGCATTTGAGTCATAATTGCGCATAGACACCTAATGAAATACCAGATGAACATGGCTATAAACCCCAAAGATGTTGGAATGCCAGTGAAAAAAGAGGTTTAGTTTTCAACATACACAACTAAAATTGGTGTAAGAATTTTTATAAGAAAAATAAGGAAGAAAATTGACCAACAATTTTATCAGTGCAAGGCAACTGATTAGATAGCGTTTGATTGTGAGGAGGAAAAGCAATAATTGGGTCCCTCAAATTCATCTAACCCAGAGAATTTTTCGGGGAATGGGACAGATAATCTCAAATAGAACTGAAATCAAAGAATTCAGTGGCAGGCCGAGTCACTGTCAGTCCAACCTCAAACGCTTGAACTGAAGAAGACTGCATTTTCATCAGTTAATGTATCAGAATCTGTCCCAACTAGCCACAGGAATTTCCCAAGGCCATCCCACGTAGGTGCAGTCCCAATTGGTTGGAAACGGGTTCAGGATGCCCAACCCACCCATGCCCAGTTACTAGGCCGTTCATTTTGGTCAAATGTGTTTTGTTGGCCACAACTCCTATTTTGCTGGATAAGGTGTTTGAACTATTGGCAATGATTTCTAAAGATACCATCTGCACATTGGGGATCATCCCCAATGATTTTGAGAGGGGGTTGGAATTGGCAATTGTTGAGTGACTGAGTCAAAACTGTCCATGATTCCAGAAGATAATTCAACATCTGTCCCATTTTGAGTATGCATTTCCCAATTGGCAGGCTTAAATTCCATAAAGTTTGGAATTTTAACTTTGATTAGGTGATATTGGCGCAAATTTCCTTAATCTGATAGACAAGTTTGGCTGAGGTAAGCTAGGGTACCGGGGGATGAATCCAAAGAGGGAAGGCTATTATTCAGCGCTTGTCTACTACGTGGGCAAGGTCACCCTTAGTAACGATGGGTACAGCTGCCCTCTTTGGACCCTTTTTATTTTGGAAATGGGAAGATTGCCTGATCCACACACAAAAGACGTTTCACTGGACTTACATTCCCTCACTTGATGCATCTCTGGATATTCCTTACTCTTAATATGTTCCTCTTCCATTTCCTTATTAATCACACCTACGCATAGTGCCGTTACCACAGCTTCTTCCACACCATAATAGTTCAGTTTTTTTACTGACACTGCACTCTAGCAACCTGTACAAACCCCAGGAGCTTTCCAATGGCTTTTGCCATTTAACCTGTATTAACCCAGGATGGGTTTCAATGACTCTCTAATAGTTAAAAGATGCTCATTTGGCCTCTCTGAGTACTGTTCTCACGCCCTGGGGTTACAAACGGCGGACCCAGTTTCAACCTGAGCTAATACTAGTAATGTCAATGGTCTTCTTCGTCATATTTCATCCCCCTCCTTATCACTTTACCAGGTGGGTCACCACCAATGCTCTTTATCACCATCAAAATAAAATCTCAATATTATATGTAGATACATCTTTTTCTCTTTATATATATATCTTATAAGCTTTTCATAATCTTCCATTTTAGATTCAATACCTGATGTATTTTGTAAGATATGGTTCACTATATGATCTTCCACAGTGTTCTTAATTGTATAGGCATCAGTCGCCTACTTGGAGTTCACCTTTAATGGACCCAACCACAAAGCATCCATCTTATTTCTTCTTTTAAAATCATGCATGTCGCAATAAGCTACCCTATCTCTCACATGTACTCTTTTATCGCTGGTTGGTTCTTGTCACCCGTCATCTTCACTTTAATTCTTTTTTAAGGTGGTATTAAAAGCCTGAGATTGCAGTTCAATAAAAATACTTGCCATTCATTTCAGATATTGATCAGTACTTATCCCAACTCTGGTTCTATGAAAAAAAATAAAAAATGGGAAGTAGCGCGGCCCTTTGTCCATATAGAAGTTTTAACAGCGTTATCCCTGTCGCAGTATGATGACTGTTTTTGTAGGTGAAGGCAACCAAACTTAGATAAGTTCCTCTTGCAGAAGTTCTCCTCACAACTAATTTTCTCACCATCATAGCAGAATTTCATTTACTCTTTTATATCCTGTTTGATTATGGTTAACATAGAATGTATACCACTCCTCTGTTTCTTATCAGTCCATTCAGATTCAGGATCACATAGGAGGTAAAGTTGGTTTGTTGTCGCTCAATAAATCTTTTGGACATCTGTACTGGTATATCACTTGGTCCAAGATGAATTATGTCATACTCTTGGCATTTATATTCACAGGGCTTTTCATTTGCTCATCCTGTCATATAATATATTGCTACTATGATGTATTCCGCTCCTCTAGCACTGACACTCAGAAGTCCCATCATCTCTATTGACACCATATGCCAAGCGAACCCAGGTTGTACTAGAGGTATTCTGTTGTATTCTTGTGCGGCTTGTGGAGTTGGCACTCCACACAACAGGCCAGATAATCCATGATATCATAGTTGATTGAAATCTAGTAGTATACTGGTGAATATAGTCCACGGTTTTTTTAGGCTAAATTGCCAATGACTTTGTGTGCAGCTCATTAACATACACTCATTCTGATGGCTTTGAGGATAAAAAAGTTTTTAAGGAATTGTTTTTTTAAATTGTCTATTCCTTGATTTTGGCATTTTCTATCACTTTCTTTAGTGCACCTTGAATTTCTTGGGTCTCTTTCCCAAATTTCATTCAATACTCCTCTGGGATAACTCATCTGCCTGAGGATTGATAACTTGAACAACAGGCAATCTTAATAATCCGTTAGCATTTTAATGTGCTGCTCCTGCCTGATGTATTATCTCAAAAATGTAGGCTAGCAATTTTAAGCCCAACGGGCCAATCGCTCATATGGTCCTTCAGTTATTAAGCCAGCGTAGAGAAGAGTGATCTGTCACAACTATAAATTGTGTCCCGTTTATACACTATGAATTGCTAAAACGCATGAATCAACATGAGAAATTCAACTCCATCACCGTGTAGTTTCTTTCCACAGCGTTAGTGTTCTGCTCATATAGGCCACTGATGTTCTTCCCCATTATCATCAACTTGACTTAAAATGTTGCCAATCACTGTCAATGAGGAATCAGTTTGTATGATAAACTCCTAATCAAAATTTGGGTATTTAAAGATAGGACTGTTCATCAAATATAGCGTAAATTATCAAACAATTCTTGGGCTTCATCATTATACACAAGTCCCTTTTTAAGATCCTTCAATAAGTAGAATAATGGCTCAGCAATTCTGGCAAGATCTTTTATGAATCAGCAATAGCAGCCAACTATACCAAGAGATACTTGGATATCCCAAGTGCTCTTTGGGATCAATATCCATTTGATAGTCACAATCTTCTGCGGCTGGGGTTACAGCCCACTGTAGTTTATCACAAACCCAAGTACTTAAGCTCTTTTCTAAGAAACGATATTTTATCAGCTTGATCTTCAAGTTCAGCCATTACCAGGCGCTTGAACACTTCTTCTAAGTACTCCAAATGGTCCGTGGAGGACCCTCTGGATACACTGATATCATCCAAGTATATTTATATGCAAGAAAACCTCAAATCACTGAGGATAGAGTACATTGCTCTCTAGTATGTTTCCAGCGTTTTGAATAATTCCTAAAATATTCTGGTTGGCTAGTACAGTCCCTGTGCAGTAATTATTGCACATTTTTTGATCCACCTTTGGCAAATTGATTTTCCAATGTCCCAAAACCAATTCCAACGCCAAAAAGTATTTGGCATCCCCTAAGTGATTGAGTGCATCGTCAATCCTCAGCTTGGATAAGAATCCCTTTTAAGTGATTTTATTTGACAATATAAGATCACCACTATATACAATCTGTCCTTCGTTTTCACAATTAGTATTGGACTTGCCAATGGAATTGACGATGGAATAAATTGCCCATGCTCTATTAGCTTGCTGATTTCTTTGCTGACCACAGCTTCAGCAGCCCTAGACCAGCGGACAGATCTCATCTTTATTAGCTGATATTCTACAGTGTTGACCTTATAGAGCTTTTTTTTTGCACACTCAGGCCGTGGTCATCTTGGGCAGATATCATCTGATATCTCCTAAATAATTTTAGCACATCTTCTTGATGCTCTGATAAATCAGCCATCTGCTCTTGATTGACCAATAAGTTGATGCTTTTGGCAACATCCACTGATAACCTCATCTCATTTAGCATTCCAAAGTCATGTAGTTCACTTAATTTATCCATAAGGATTAATACAGAAGAGCGATGGCCTAATTCTTCTTTATTTTCATCTTTTTTTACCCAGATTGGCCAGGAGCATTCTTATTTCTCCATGGATTGACATTATAATCCCTAGTGCTACCCATAGCTCGATCCTCAATTTCCTCCATGGGCTGACGACTTTTCCATATAATTGCTCTGGGATTTCAAGTGTTAACCCTATGTTAATAATCATTTGTGTTCCAGGTGGAATATTTTTTATAGCGTTCTCAAAGACATTCCACATCTCTCCATGATCTCCACAAGCATTTAACTCCATTTTCATCCAACTAACTGGTACTGAATGGAATGATGCCCTCCTTGTAAATCAAATTTACAAAATATTCCTCTTCATCAGTGGTGGTTCTCCTTTCCACTGATATAACAATGATAGGGTTAAATCCAAAGTTTTCAAGAAATTATAATCAAAATCACATTTTACAATATACTTTCTCAGGAATCCGTCCTAGTAAGCATGTTGTGATTATAATTAATCTACTATGATGATAGTGGACACTACTATTAATCCAAAATAAGTGGTAGTTTATAGGCTCCACAGGATATCTTGATATCTTTCCAGCAGTCCCATAAACCTTCTGATGCTCTAAGTTAAAGTGAAATCTTCATTTTAACAACTTGGTCAAAATTATGTTGATGAGCATTCCACTGTCAGTAATAGCTAAACTCTTACTTTATACACAATGAAGTCCTCATATGTACACTCAGTTTATTGTAAGAAAATATCTACTGAGTAAATAGCGGCATTACTAACTGAATTTATATTAGATTTACACGAGGTATGCTGACCAGGGGACAGACAGTACCGATCACAACACTCAAAACGGCAAAACAAACTACTAACCAGGTGGGAAGCAGAAACTGCTTAACCCACCATGGCAGAGGGTGAGGAGGGGTCGGGGGGTGGTTTTCAGAAAGACCCCCTCGATCAAGGGGTGTTGGTTACAGTACCGGATCAGAGCAGAGAGCCAGGGCGTTGGGGCATCTGCATAGTGGGGGCTGAGGTCAGCGTAGTAGGAGTTTTCCACTTCTGCATCAAGATAATGATGGGAAAGTGTTTCAACAAAAGCTGCGAGGAGAACTTCAGCTTCTTTGCGGGCTTCAGGAAGTTGGGTGAAAAGGGAGATACTGTGGCGGGTGATTTTGGCTGAGGGGTTGAATGAAGCAAGCGTTGCGACATTCATAACAGCGATTTCAGCATCATCAAATAGTTTTGAGATGTCACTGCAGGGAGATTCAGGGAAGTTGGGGGGGAAGAAGATGGTGGGAAGGCCATGCTGGAGCTGAGCCACTGACTGGGCCACCGCGGTGCGTAGTTTTGGGCAATGAGGAGAGGCCACCGCAGCTAAGGCGAGCTGGTGGTCACTTTGGAAGGGGGCTGTATTGGGTAGAGGAGCGAAATGGCGAGGGGTAGGGGTTTCATCGAAGTCGGGAAGGAAAAATTCTGCCCGACCATAATCGCCATGGCAGAGAGGTTGACCTGTATGCTTACTAATGAGGATGTTACCTGATTCGTCAGTTTCAGCCAATAGATCCCATGGATTTTGGTTCACTGGAATAGTGGCATTTAAATTTGAGTGGGTAGGATTGGGCGAATGGGCAGCTGCTTGGGTGTGAATGTTGGTCCAAGCATTGCTCTGATTGGCTGGCTTAGATTTAGGTGGGAGAGTGAGGATGGAGGTTTTGGGTGGGGCTGATTTTCCATGTGGGCCCACTGAACGAGATTGGAGGGTGGGAGGGGGCAGCAAAGTGCCACATACTGAACCTCCAGAGGGGGCTCAGAAGTTGCATCAGCGGATTTGGCCTTAGGGCACGCTCTTTTTGCATGGTCGATGCCAAAGCAGAGGGAACAAATCTGCCTACCATTATCGACCTGAGCCCAAAAGAAATGATCTGGCGCTGCAGCCACACTAGCGCGGGGTGGGATTTGTTGGGCTATGGTAGGGTGGTGTGGTATGATGGTGGCTGTTGCACGAGGAGCAGCAAGGCGTTCTGCACCAGATGGAATGGAAAAGATGAGGTTGGGCTGAGTGCCATAAGCCATGAGCCCCGCGACCAACTGGTCATACAAAACCTGGGGTGGAAGGTGGGATGGGAGATTTGCAAAGGATACCACTAGCGTGGTGTCTGAAGGGAGGCGAGTACGGGTTGTGGGAATGGGGTTTTTTTATAAATTAGAGGAGTTTGTGCTGCCGCTTCAGCATCCTCCTCAGATTGGAACCCAACGTCAAAGTAGCCCTTAAAAGTGCGGAAGTCTATAAAGCCAGCTGGCGCAAAGGCTGTAGTGGATAGGTCAATAATTGCCTTATCAGCATATGGGAACAAACGCCCATAGTCCACTCTGAGGCAATAGCGGATAGCAGAGCGAGGGAGGGCGAGAGGATGGGGGCGAGAAGGGTGGACGCGCGCCAGGTGGAGCGCTAAGTCCCGTGGGGGGACAAAACGGTTGGAAGCAGTGGGCGGGCTGTTTGAACCCGTCTGAACGCGCTTGCCTGCAGGGCGGAAAACGCTAGGTGGGGGTGCACTGCTACCCCACACTGGGGTGGCAGGCGGCAGAGCCAAGGACATCAAAGAATAGGTTTTAGGGCAGATGGCTGTAGATAAATAAACTTAAATTTAAAATCGCTCAAAAGTGACTTTGAGCGGTTAAAGAGAGTTTTTACTAACTGAATTTATAGTATGACTTAATTGCGTGGATAAATCAGGGAAAGATTCCTTCATTGCACTAATTAGGTAGGATACATTCACTTGTCAAGTTTCATCTTGATTAATTCTTATATTCTTTCAGCAGATCTGATCTTTTCTATTATCTGTTGAGCGTATGGTATTGCAACCTCTTTCACAATCTTGGGGTTTATCCCCTTCATTTTTGCTTGGGTAATCGCGCTGACATAAAACTTACCACCTGATAATGAAGATCAGATGCTTCATCTTCCTCAAATAAATCTGTGGTATCAATGTCATCTTTCATTGTATCTGAGGAACAGTGTTGACCAGTTTCAGATTGTTCATTGCTGTGACTGCAGGTCCTTTTCTAACCCTTGACTGATTTGCTTCTCTTTGGTTTGTATCAAAGCAACTTGCTCTCTATGTCTCTTTTCCTTGCATTAAAAAACAATATGACCAATTTTTTCGCATTGGTAAAAAATGAACTGAAGCTCTATCATTTTGTTTTGTCCCCCAGTTAAATTTACCAAAACGTTCAATGCAGTTGTTCATTAATAGCCTCACCAAATTTTACATTATTCTGAGCTCTGGTCAGAAAACTTTAAATGCTCGGTTGGGGGCTTCAAAGGCTGCACCAAGCATCTTAAGATGATCCATCAACTGCGAGGTAGAAGTTAAGTTTACTAGTGCTGACGCCATAGTATGATGCAACTTGAGGTAGATCTGAAGCGCCTTTATAAGGCATGTGCACATCAAAATTAGAAAGTACTTCAAACTCAGCCAAGATCTGAAATTCCTGTAAAAATGATTGGCAAAAGCAGTTAGGATTTCACTTTTCTAACTAGATCCTTATAAACTCCTGTTTATAGTTTACCATTCAGACGGGACTACCAAAATTAAGCATAATACCTATTTTGGCGTCGCTGTAGGACCAATTGTCTCCATTAAGGTAAGGTAAAACCAGATTTTAGCAATTCATTTACAGGCAGTTCATTATGGTCACTCCCTTTTGTCAGTCACTAAATTAAACATTATCATTTCAAATAGATGAAAAAAGCCGGAGCATTATCCCAATGAGATGTGGAAAATTTGGTATGCTTTAAAATTCATTTGTAGCTCCAATGGAAAGGGATTCCTGTCTGACAACATATTTAACATTTTGAGTTTCTTTGGGAGTCTATGCTGAAATAGTGACAAACAATCCGGGCATATTTCTCAATTGTTTTTTAAAAAAAATTCAGGTGTATTATCTTCAGCTTTTTTCTCTCCAGTTGAGAGCAATCAAATTTGTGAAACTCTAGTTCCTCTAGACGCTTCAACATATGTGATAAATCTTCTTGAACTTGGTTAAAGAGTTATAGTCTGCTTTGTGATCAGATTATAGGAATACTATTTCATTAATAAGTTCACCCTCCTCCTTCTACAAAAGAGTGACTTCCACTAAAGATCGTTGTTAATCTTACCAACTTGCACAACTTCCTCATCAACCTTGATCAGCTGTTCCTCCAAAGCATAGAGATTGTCCTGTGATGACGAGGTTAGAGCGTTCTTGTTGACAGTCTTTAATTCCAAAACTTTCTCAGCTCGTCCTTTTTAGGACATTCTTGATGGCTTCTTCTATGAAATTGGCTTAGAAAACTCAACTACCACTGTTGTGAGCACCAATTTTTAGTTTTTAAGCCTTAGTACTTTTTAAAGATTTTAGCTCGCTTCAGCTCCCATATTTTACCTAAAAATTCCTGATAAATTGCAGTGTTTAAATTACCTAAATGAATTGGTTTAAAAATAGTAAGAATACTATTTCAAGTTGAGTGCTCTTAAAGCCACGCTGAGTGTGAGGTCCAACGCTATACAGGTGCTTCGTCATCTTGTAGGTATCTTTAGCTTGGTAAGGAACTCTTCCCTATTTTCTGCGTACTGAGATGGTGGAGATCTGATAACAAACAAAAAAGACTAAAGATATAAAATCATTACAATTTTATCTCATAGAATAAGCTATAGAACTAATGTATAAATAATTAAGGTTAACCTTTATTTTGCCTTGACAACTAAATTGAAGCCAAATTCGGATTTTTTAAAAAAAATTACAAAAAATGTCTGCTTTATTGAGCCAAAACTTACTAGTGTTGATACAATTGATGCCTGCTGCCCCAGCTTGGGGTGGTGGTGTGCCGCCATATGCAATTATTCAGCTGCCACCAAAGCGCGACCAGGCTGGCTCTGCTAGCCTTCCCAATGCTACCAGGCGTTATGCCCCCCTCAGGACTTGTCCCACCACCTCGCAAGCTCCCAGGCGGTGCTCTGGAGCTCTTTGGTGCTCCCATGGAGCAATTTGCATTATGGCCTCCAGGTCAAATATAAATCTTTACCCATATGTGAGTGCAGTTATCATTGAGATGGCCAGGGCGGTTTTTAAACCTTCCAGCTACATTGATTTCTGCCCTCTAAGGGGTACTTCAACCTTGGCTTCTACTCTGAAGCTGCAGCAGCAGCATCTAAGCTGAAAATTATTTTTGAAAATTCCTATTCCCACCATTTGCACATGGCTCCAAGATGATGCCACTTTGGTGGTCCAGTTTTCTGGGTTGCCCTCCCATCTCTCCCCCAAATGCCTCTGTTACAAGATCATAGAGGGTATGGCCATTTATAGCACAGACCCCATGTTGCAGTTTGTGGTTCCCAACAGGGAGGATCTGATAGCAGGGCCTTACGCCTTTGCAATGATCCACCCATTTCATCGCAATTTCAACCTCATGATTCAACCCTGCAGTGTGATCAGATCTGCACCTGACCACCCATTCTGGGCGCGTGTTATAAATGGCCGTGTCATTTTTCCCTTGGACTTTGAACACGATCATTTGAAGCACAAGTGCCCATAGCTTCCGCCTCTACCACTTCCTCCATTCCTCCTTCCAGTGTTGGGTTGGTGGCTGCTTTGACCCAATTCTTTGAATGGGGCTTGATCCTCCAGTCCCCAACCTCAGGGAAATTGAGTGTGGCTCTCAAAGTGGCGCCCAATCAAAATCCAAATTTTAAAAATTTTAAAAATAATTCAGCTGGATTATTGAATTCTGAGTTGATGGCTGTACCAGTTTCAGCTGAGTAGCCATGGTCAACTGTCTACAGCCAATCAGCTACTACCACCGCTCCAATCCCAGTGGCTGGCCAAGCGTTGGCCAAGCTAAATCCATTTGAGGGTCTCCAATAGATTGATGAGGACAAACGGCTGTATCATTTGAAGCCAGATTTTTCCTTGGAGGAGTTCTTTGTTGACCCTCCCAGTTCACGTCCCCGCCATTTTGAAATTAAAACGATTTTCCGATCTATTAAAAATTAATAAAATTGCAGTTAAGGCTGCAGCTGCCCCTGCTAACACCCTAATTCACCAGCTTTTTCATGGGGCGATAATGATTCTTGTTGATGGTATTCCCATCCATTTTTTCCCATGTATTTGAGAAAGATTCGAAGTATGAAATTGAGGAGCTTGCTTTTGGTGCAAACTGCGCTTGCATTGATGCAGCAAAAAATTTCTCTTTTTGACCCCAATTATCCTGAAACCTGCTAGAACATCAAGTCATTCACTTGTGTGTCTGCTCTCATCACTTTCGCTGGGCATCAACTTGCTCAATAAGTTGAGGCAATGGATACTGCCAGTCTCATCAACAAAGAAAACCCAAAATTATACCTCCATATGCCATATGTTGCTGATGCTCCTACCCTGATGTTGTCCGCCTTAGTCCGCCAGCTAGAATGGGTGCCAGAAATAGTTTCCCCAAAGCTTACTCATCTTCTGATATGGCTTCCTAGGGTAAAAACTCAGGGGCTATACTAGTTTTTATTTATTTATGATACTCCATTTGTTTGGATCATTCACAAATAAAGATGCGTGGTAGCTCCCCCTTTTGGGTTGGGCACCACTAGTGCTAAAAAATAAACAATTAAGTTTTTATCCAATCACAATATGTTTTGTTTAAAAATAAAAGGGAATTTATAAGGGAATTCGGCGCCCAACTCTTCTGTTGGCACCCCAATTGGAAATGGCGGCCATACTTAATAGAATAACCCTCCAAGGTCATGTGAAACGATGATCTTCCTCATTAGTTTAGTTGTGCTCTCTCCCCTACTTAAATGCAACCCTACTGGGCTGAATAAAGGAACATGTGCCAACGCCTCTACTCAACCCCAACTATTAACATTTATCAGGTTATCAACCTTCTTAGGTAATGGGACTATTACCCATTAAAATAAGGCCATGATACCTTAAAGGTTAAATCACCTTTTTCTATCAAGGTGTCATCTATTGCCTACCAACTCCTAAACTCGCTTAGTTGATTAACAGCAAAACATGATCAACCAAAAAGCAATTTAATTATTAATACTCAAATTGACAGCTAAGTTATTTGTTTATTGTTGGGCTATCCCTGATGAAACATTATTGATCTGATGAACTAAAATCCAGAGGATCAATAATTATATGGTAGGAATATTTCTCTAAACAATAGTTAATGTGAGCAACGATATCTTCAACATCTGCTATAGGAATTCATCCTCTAGTAGATAAAAAGATACTATGATATTCTGATTAATCTAAATAATGTGGGCAAAAATCCTAACACCTGCTCTGGCCTTGGGCGCATTTTGTCAGCTGTTGTGCAAATTTGTTGTTGGATTGAAAGGCAGAATTGCACCAAAAAGTCCTTAGTAAAAATTTGATATTGATCTAGTCATTCAGGTTGGATACAATTCAACATCTTTAGCAGATTAGTGTGTCAATATAGCATGCCTCAATCATAAAAATATTTCTAGGCTTTAATGCACACTTTACTTATTTCCTACATGTTGAGCTTATATGGCAGCAGTTTCCAGCAGAAACTTCCATCACTCCATTTTATTTATTTCCTCCTTTAAGTTTTAATAGTATAAAAACTTATGAGTTTCAAATTCTAATTTAAGTAAGTAATTTGCAATACTACTTTCCAGTTATGTGTGCTAATTTTTGATTACATAGTGGGTATTTATATTTTCTCTATTCACGTTTCTTCCAAGTTTTGTGGATGGGTTTACCAAGGTATTAAGTTTGTTTCTTTGGGTGGCAAATTATCCTGAGTGCCATCACAATCTTATTCCAGAAAGCTCAATGAAATAATGGTGCGACCCCAATTCTTATCCTTCTTCACTCTTCTTAGTAGGTGGGGCGATGTGTGGGTTCTATTAATATTTTCATAAGGGTCAACTCTTGGCTAGCAAGTTGTTTTATATAAGGGCACCTCATATTTGAATCAAAGTTCTATGCTGCAGTTAAGGATTATCTTCTGACCCAGTTAATTATAGTGTATAATCTCATCCCTAGCATAAAAGCTTTTAGCTCTTCTTGTCTAGTCTCAGCATACCCAGCTTAGCTAGGTCAAAAGTGTGAATGTGTTTCTTGTTCCAGCTCCCGTTCCACTTTCTCCCCTGGCTGCAGTAATGTTCTGGTTTTAAACCCCATATTTTTGAGTCTGATGCCTCTAAGAACCAAATAAAGATAAATTTGTTGATGTATGTGTTTTATGAAACACACCAGGAAGAAGTTGAGGTAATCCATCTAGCAGTAGCGATAATTCCCTCACTTAAAGCTAGTCCATTGATCTTCCAGTGGTTATACCTTTTATTAGTTCTGTCCCCTGAAGTTGAAAATAAAAAAGTCCATACTTATTGTTAGTTGCCTGGTAAGATTCAGTTGGGATCTAATATGGTATCTGTTGAAGCTCTCTTGGATACAGGGGCAGCAGGAAACTATATGAGCTTAAAAATCACTCAGGATTTGGATCCAGATCTTAAGGTAATATCTTTAGTATTGAGTGCTTCTTCAGCACTATGAATTATTATGTTGTGAGACGCCCTGTTCCCTTTTCTGTGCATACTTTTAGCTTATGTAACCAGTGTTGAGTAATTGACTGGACCTAATCATCGGATATTCAATAGGGACATAATAAGGTTAGCCGTTTAGAAACTTATTATGGATCATATCAGATATTAGCGATTATGGACCAGGTATATTTAAGCTTATGCAATGCTTAGAATTCGCGGCCTAGCAATTTCACTTAATTATATTTGACTATGATGACACGGGCTCAAGGGCTTTGTTGGTTAAGTCAAACTTTAATTTAAGTTTTGATTTAATGACTCAGGCATGTGGGCTTTGTTGGTCTATGCCAAAATTAGTTTTCAAAGTCAGTCGAGTTTTTGATCAAATTAATTACTAATTAGTGATATGAATCGCCTTGGTATGTGCTGCTGATTGCATGTGAAAGTGAATTGGTTCAGCTATTTTGAAGGTATGATAAAACGCCATTTCAAGGATGATAATGGTGTTTACTCTGACTCTGAGGCTGAGCATGATGCCCTGAGTCAAAGTATTTGTAGACATCATTACAAACTTTTTACAGGGCCAAGGGTCACTGAAAGTAAGGCGTCATGGGTAAGATGTGGTTAACATCAAACCCTATAAATAACTTTGCATTTGAACTAATAAAATATCCTTTCACTACTGGATTTTTTTATAATTTAATTTATAAACTTTTTTGTTTAGTACATTCGTTTTTTATATTAGTCAATTTTCACTTGGGATTAGTAAGATCAGGGCGGAGTGCCATCGTCCAAGTGAAATGACAACATATACTATTGAAGTGCCAAAAATAAGCGTTAAATTAAATTCTAAATCACCATCCTATCTGTTGTCCTCATACAACAGACGCCCAAAACTCTGCCCCACGGACAAAGATGGACCAGTCATCAATCTACAGCCCAAATATTCAACAACCAGCTTATTGCGGTGCCAGCTTTTTTGTTTATTGTCATTCTAGGGGTAGGTTGGTGGTATCAGCAATAGGTAAGTATCAGCCTGGAGCCCAATATTTTGGCTTATGAGAACCCTTACTCATGTGGCATGTTACCACTCAGTTATATATTCTCCCCTACCAGAGTTGTGAGTTCCTTAACAGCAATTACCTCTTCTTGAGATTTACTTCTTGATTTTCCTTCCAGATTGCTGCAGTATAAAGACATTTTCAATATGGATAAAGCCAATCACCTTCCATCTTACTTTAATATAATCTGGCCTTCCGTTTATGGTGGATTTAGCCAACATAACTTACATCTGTTTCTCTATATGGAGCAAGAAGATAAGGCCCTTGATGTTTTTCTTGATGACATGCTTCAGAAAGGGTGAAAAATTAAGAAATCCTCTCCAAACGCTTCCCCAGCATTTTCACATAAAATGATGATGGTACTTTTCGCCCATGAGTGTGCCATATCCATTTTATTACATTATGGCGCATGATCCCTATCCCATTCCCTTTAAAAAAATATTAGCCAGGCGATAGCCAAATTCTGGTATTTCTATAATATGGACCTGGTTAACGCCAATGATCAAATTTGGGTAGCTGAGCGCCAGGAGTGGCTTACGGCTATTTGGACTAGATGGGGTATTTACCAGTTCTGTGATAGCTTCTTCAGACTCAAGAACGCGCCTGCCACCTTTAAGCAAATGATTAACGACGTTCTAGTTGATCTTCGCTTCACCTGCACATTGCCTACATTGATGATATCTTAGTGCATTCCCCTAGTTCTGAGCATGTGAAGGTTTTGGAAGCAGTACTGTCTACACTGCAAATGGAAAATCTTTATGTAAAGCTTTCAAAGTGAGAGCTTTTTAAGGAAAAGGTTACCTTCCTGTGTAACATGGTCTTAAAGAACGGGTAAACCATTCCTTTCAGTAAACTCAAGCCATCCTAACATGACCCAAGCCCACCAACCAGAATCACCTGTAAAAGTTTCCTGGGTATAATGATTTTCTTGAAGAAAATTTCTCCTGCTTTCTTTTGTATGTGGCGCCACTCATCCTCTGAAAGGGAATCACGCCCTTTCAAATGAACAGAAGAAATTCAGCGTACATTTGAAGCAAATAAGGAAGTGTTTTATGCCATCATTCTAAACATGATAACCCAGCCGGCCTTTATAGTGCATGTGATGCCTCTGCAGCTTCGGTGGGGGCTATTCTGCTTCATGAGCATGATGGGGTGGAAAATCATATCGACTACTTCTCATGTAAATTCTCCTCTCAGAGCAAACCTGTTCATTATATAACAAGGAGCTTGCCATGGCGTCAAAGTCACTCATCCACAGGTGGGTTCTTCTTCAGGGAGCATGGTATTAAATGGTCAACAGGACGGTCCACCATACCCTAATGTACTTTAGTAAGCCACAGAAGTTAGTGCATAGTAAGGACTGGATGTTTCACGACCTGTTCAGATTCAATTTCAAGTATGAAATTGTGAAGGGTGCGCTAAATATTCTCCCTGATCTCTTGTTTCAGATCCTTCCTTAAGCCCTATGGAGGACGAGGCGCAGGAGCTGACCATGGTGATCCACCAAGTCCCGATTCTGGCCATTACTCCTACCGCAATTTCTGTGGCTGGCTGTGATCCAGATGTGCCTTTGGTTTCTCAGGTACTGGCTTACCAGATGTCTTGCTTGGAGGGGCTGGAGCTTTCTGACCAGCTTGTACTTCTGGCCCACAAGTTAACTCAATATTTGCTTCAGGAGGGGAGCATCTTGTTCAGAAACAGAGTTTGGGTTCCTCCCCAGCTGCACGAAGAAGTCATCTCAGGCCACCATGACCCCCCAGTGGTGGGCCACCCAGTGAATAAGAAATGCATCAACTTGGTAAAGCGGATGTAAAACTGTCAGGGTATCTCTAAGGACATCCCAGCGTGAATCACTAATTAAGTGATGTGCACATGGCAAAATGTATAGATCAGGTAATAATGGTCTTCTCTACCCCCTTCAGCAGGCAGAGGGATGTGGATCTTCTATCAGTTGACTTTATTGTTGAGCTTCCTAGCTCCAATAGATTCAACACAAGTATGGCGCTCGTGTTCTTTACTATATTCCCTGTTCATCACTATATGTCTGCTATCACCTCAGAGAAAATGGGCAGGCTATAATTCAACATGTCTTTTCCATGTTCAGCATGCCTCAGGAGATGGTAATTGACCTAGGGCCCAGTATAATGCCCACTTTTGGACTTCACTTTTTGCTATCCAGAAAAGAAAGCTGTATTAGTCAACTGAATATCACCCCCAGTATGAAGACAATATGGAGAGGGTCAATCAGATTCTTGAGCAGATATCTCTGCTGCTATTCCTCTGCCGCTCAAGATACCTGGGCTGTAGACCTTCTCTTGATGCAGTTCATGTACAATAACGCCACCCACTCATCAACTGGATTTCCCTTCTATGAAGCCACCAAAGAATATAACCCCTAGTTTCTTATTTGCCCTGCCTTCACCCAGAAGTATCAGCCATTGAGGAGCACTTGCAACGGATCTGTAGTATGAAATCCTTGGTGCGCTAAACCTGTCTAAGGCATTTGTGAACACAAGTGGTTCATGGATCACAAACGCCTTCATGCATATGAGATCAAGGTGTGTTTCTTGTGATTCTGGATACACAACGATTGCATATGAAGTTTCCCTCTAAGATGTTTGTGAGCAAGCAATATGGACTTCACATGGTGGAGGAAGATAATGGAATGATGCCTTTAGGTTAGCCCTTTACAATCATTGAAAACAGCATTCAGTCTTCCACGCTTCTCAGTTGTCCCCTTTTAAAGGGGAGCGAATGCTGTGCCAGAGGAATCCTGATGAAGGATTTTGAAGAGTCTGGAAATGATGCATTTTTGGCTTCACAAAAGTCTCGCTGTCCTGTGCACTACTTGGTCACCAGGAAAGAATCCCCTTCCTTAAAAACATTTGGGTTTGGCCAGTTATTATGTCATATGCTTGTGTTGGTGGAAGCATTTCACGTTGCACACCCTAAAGCCTCTCATACTCCTCAGAAGGTTGCCACCTAATTGGCCATCAAATTTCCCAGGGCGCATAAAACTTTGCGCTCTCTCAGGCTCCTGGTGGTGATGCTCCCCTGTGTGCAAAAGGGGAAGGATAATGTAAGTCCTGGGGAGCACCTCCTGCGTCTTTGTAGGGAGGACATCCCTTCAGAGCCAAGAAGGGTGCTGTCAGAAAATCAACTATGGGCTCTGCTAGTTGGCAGGCTAACCAGTATGAAGACTGGTCAGCCCTTGCCATTTCACCTTAGGTTAGGGATAGCATCACCAGCTAACCCCTTGGCATGTCATCCGCGCCATTTTGGGGATCCCTTATCCTCATTCCCTAAACAACAAAATATAAACTTAAATCATAAAAGAGAATGAGCAAGAAGAGTTATTTATTGAATGGGAAGCGCCAGGTATTTATACTATTTACAAAAGGGCTACTGCGCCCACTGCCGACCTATTGGCTCTTCCGCTGGTTCTTCCAGCTAACCACTTCTTTTCTTCTCTACTACTTCTTCTTCTACATTATCTCTTCCCTGGCGTCAACCCTCTCGCTCCATCCTTCACAATGTCCAAATTAGCTTTGGTTCATCCTCAGCCTTAAGTCGCCAGTGAGCCATATAAATAATTAATCTTTTTAAATGTTAAATTTGGATTTGACCTTTAAGTTAATAATAATGTACCGGAAACCACTTTGGTTGCTCGCTTTGATTTGGAATATCTTGGCATCTCGCCAACATTACATCTCATCTTATCTAATAATAAATGAGGCACCAGAAACAACTTCAGCAACCTCAAATTCATAATTTTTGGATCCACCAACATTGAATTATTAGTACAGGCAGCAAACATTTGAAGTGAATGCATCAGCTTTTTCCAGAAATCCCACAACTGACCACGAATGGCAGTTAGCATCAAACACTGATTCAGCTAACAGATACCAAATGGATCATCCTTGGCTATTAGTCGCTGGTGATCCTTATACTAATTCAGGGCCACCAATTGGCCCCACTCAAACCTAATACCAAACTCAGCGGAATAATAATTTTGGCTCAACCCAAATTGGGAAGCAACTACAAGCAATTGAACCAAATATCACTTAATTCAGTCATTAAACCATTTTTCCAGGATTGAATATTTCATCCCAAATACCGATTAATCATTGGAGGATTCCATCTGGTTAAAATTCTGACAGGTGCCAAAAAGGCTTCTCGCTGCATCACCAACCAGGGTGATCTATCCCATGTTTTTGATGAGAGGAAGGTGACATCTTACCCCTGAAGCTTGTGCCATTACCCCACTTTTCCAACAGCAAAGAGTTGATAAATAAGATCAAGGGGGTATGTCAGGTGGTGTTATTGGCTAAAGGCCAAACCAGAAGGTTGGTATTAGCTCCCCACCTGTCAGAAGGTTTCTTCCCCTGTTTTGAGCCCCGTTATGAAAAGTAAGTAGAACTTAAATGATATTGAATTGTTCAAATTACCCTTGGATTCAAAATAACCTCATTGACTTCCCTCCTTGGCGACAGTGAGGATGATCCTACCAAAATGTCTTGGGAATGTCAAAACCATTTGATTTAAAATAGGACTGGCTTACCTGCCCTGTCCTTAGGCGCTCCCTGTCAGCTGTTGTGAGAATTGCTGACAGCTTGCAGGGCAGAATTTCTCCAGACAAAAATTAGTAAAATATTTGGTAATGATCCAGTTAGTCAGGTCAGGTCCAAATAAACATTGGTAGAAGAATAGCTTGGTGACCCGCCGTGCCTCAATTGAAAAGCTATTCCCAGGCTTTGATGCACCTTTTCCGTATTACCTAAATAATGAGCTTAAAAAGAAGCCTTCAATAGAAACTGCTGACGCTTCATTTTTTTCTATCCTTAAATTTTATAAAGTCTAGCAGCCTTTTTAAGTTACCCAATTTTAGAGAAAAAAGTAATTGGGGATACCAACTCTAGTTATATAAGCTAAATCAGGATTGGCTGGTGGGTGTTGGTATTCTCCTTCTTCAAGTTACTTCTAACTTTGTGGATGGCAGTACCAGAGGTAATATGGCTGTTAATTTGGGCGGTAACTGAGTGCCATCCCAGTAACATTACTATCAGCAAGCTCCATGACAGTACAAACTTGAGATATGTGATAGTAGGGTGTCAGGCACCAGCCCAATATTCACCTTAAACAATAGGTGAGCTAGAAGCGACTTATGGATCAACACAGTTAGGTTGTAATTACATGAACTTCAACTATCAGGACTTAGATGATGTTATCAATTAAAGAGTATTGCTAAGGTGGTCACAAAAAAGTCTAGAAGATGTAAAAAAGTAGGTAACTTAGCAGGATGATAATTTGGATTTATATATCCCAGGTGGTAAGAATTCTTAATATATCTTGCATTATACATGGGTAATTCTTAACAGGTAATTTAAAAGAAGGTTTGATTTGGGGGTGGAAGTTTGGCCTGAACAGGGGGCAAGACAAAATCCACCCTTACAATGGACAGGAAAATTTGTATTTTTTATTAATAGATTTCAAATGTTCATGTTGAAGGTTTAGTATAAACTTTTTAATGCTGATAATATAATAGAACTTTTAATTAGCTTAAAATTTCTTTCAGCCAACCCATTATATTTTTTTAGTACTAGATGGTCCCAACCCAAGGGGGTATTCATCGATGTGCCAACCCATTATATTTATACCTGGAATTGTTTACTTAGTAAATGGGGAGTTATTTTTATTTCATTAAGATTTACACTTAAGTTTGAATAAATTTATAGTAGGATTAAGATTTAATAAATTGATTTTGATATAGAACAATCGAAGGACCACCTAGTGCTAAAAATATAGGACAAGTTTTACTTGTTGATCCACAAATTTTAATTTCATTAAACCACTTAAAACGTGTTTTATTAACTGAAATTTATACTTTGTTTTGAAACATCATTTATATTACAAAGGTGTATAAAGGATAATATAAAAATATAAAAAGAAATATCAGATAACTGGACTCATATAACCTTGAAGAATAAAGTCTAACAATCTTGATTGATCAGTTACTTAAGACTATAAATACCCAGTACAAGTAGACTTAAGGACTATCCAGAAATCCAATTATGACATAAGGCTCTGCTAATGCACCAGTCCAACAAAATAGCGATCATTAAAATCTGCCTATTCACCTTCACAAGATTACGCTTTGCCATAAGTTTTTGGGCAGAAATTACCCCAAACTTTTGGAAAAACTAATCAAATAGGTCTAGGATAGATATACAAATTGGCAGGATCTAATGAAGTTGCTTTCAACCTATTTGGTCATCTCAACCTGGGTGCACAATATTTTGTCTTGTCCAATCCCATGCCCATCTGAAATTAGTCCTATCCTTTCCCTCACCTTTGGTTCATTGTCAGTTTGTTGCTCAATTAGGTAGTACTTATAACTTCTGGTGTATAAATTAATGGGTAAAATAATTTATGAAGTGTAATTACCCAGGGGTGCTCATAACCTGGCTTTTCCCTTTGTTGAGAAATTAAAATGACTGGCTAATAAGTCTATATTAGTTTGGCTGTTTGTATAGTAATTGCTGAAGAAAGATTTGAATTTGGATAGTCAATTTTATCAACTTGAAGCGAGTCAAAAGATGTGAGTTTAGTTTGGAAAATATAGTGAATTCCACCAGAGCCTCAATAATGAGGTTTATCCATGCAAGTTCTGAAAAATGATTAATATCTAAGACGAAGGGTTGGAACTGATCAAAGCAAAAAAGATATGAGTGGGATGGGAAGATAAGGAGGGGGTCTTTTGGAAGAGAGAAGAAAAGAGTGCTTAATAGGAAGAGGACATTGAAAGCAGAAAGGATCTGCTAGTTATATTAATTTAAGTAAAGTAGTGTGGATGAGGCGATTGCTTCACATTATATAATTTTTATTAAATTATTTTGCGGTCTTATAATCTCCATATTGTTCATCTGTTGCTCAGTGGGCTCAAACCTGTTCAACTTCCATGGCGTATCTCGAATATATTACCAAATTTATAACAGTAATGCTCATTACAGGGGGCCCATTAATCAAAATCCTTGTAAGCTCCATATTCTCTAATCAATGGTGCAGCAGGCTCAATTTGACAGGGGACACCCCAGTTTATTGTGTAACACAATACATGGAACTAAAACATTTCTTGTATACAATGCTTCAGAAGCAAAAAAGTGCTTTTTCAGAAAATAAAGGTATAACAGAACAACTTGACAAGGCCTTCCACCAACTGCACCTGGTGGGTTACCAATCCAGACAACTTGCTGACCGCTTATATGACACTACATAGCAGCTACACTGTGCAGAGCGTAGATTTGATAGCGTTGCTAGAGTAGAACTGGTCTGTAGTGACAAGCTGCCCCATTTAACTGCAATAGAAAATAAATGGATTTTTAAGCGGTTTGAATTTGCAGTGGAGGGATATCAGATCAACATAGGGCTATACTGTTGTTGTGCACTCTGGATGTCAAGAGTGCAGATCAAGTTATATGTTACCTTAAAAATAGTCTTGTAACATATCAGGAGGTGAAGGAAATTGCGCCGCCTGTTTGGGGTGTGGCAAAGATGGCGCAGCGCAAGGCCAATTTTCCAACAAGACAATTTCAACCAAAACGAGTCTTTGGAGTTTGCGGAGTAATACACATCTGAAGCCCACATGCTAGTTGGAGCTAATATTTTTACCAACAAGGATGTAGGAATAGTAATGATGGCGGCTGTCAAGACATATCAAGAGCTGCATAACGCTATGCCCCTCATTAATTATGAAGACGCTATGCTATTACAAATTGACAAGTATTTATGCCGTCTCTCTGTCACTTTTGGTGCTCCAAATGTGGAACAAAAAGCCCCAGCGACTGCTACCAAATTCCTGTCAGGAAATAAACCCCAATGACTCAGTTATAATCCGTTGGGTATAATTATCCTCTTAATGCTTTGGCGGGTCCTTTCCATCCTCCTTATGCCCAACCAGCTTGTCCTTGGCTAAATTACAAACCCTCATTTAACTTCAGACCCGGACCTATGAGGGTGATACAGAGACAAGAGCCATTTGTAAATGCTTGTTTCTCATGAAGCCAAAGAGGTCACTATGCGGCTCACTGCCCTGGTAGACTGCATGCTCCTGGCGTACCACCAGCCCCAATCAAACAGGGAAAAGCTTAAGCGTAGTAGAGATGAGATGCTCTACCTCTGCTAATCCTAAAATTTATTTTTCCTTGATAATTCCCACTAGTCAGTTTGCATCAGTCCCTGTACACACCTCAATGACACATTATATCGACAAATCACCTAAAATATATTGTACTCTACCCAAGAGAGAGAGATCAGAATAAAACAAATTCAGATTCCTTTGTGATTTATAAAAACTGTATGACTGGCAAATCCTTGAGCAAAATGGTACAGTTAGAGTTGGACCCTTAGTAAATGTTGCAGCCTTAAAAGGGAAGTGAATGTAGCGATTCCAGTAGAGAAAAATTCCCAGGAGTTTACGCATGTAAGCATCAGTATTGTCACTTTCCTTAATAACAAAAAGCCCTGGATGTTCATATACTTAACATCAATGGTTCTTCTTATTCGTAGTGTAAATACTGTGATTCTTTTGTTCAAAATACAAAATCTGAGCTATTATAAATACTGGCGCTCCAATTATTATAATATTCACCAAGCTCATGGATAAGCTTCTGCTGAAGCCTGATATGGAACACCAAGTAGTGTATGGGACTGCAGGGTCATAGAGCACTGTGTTGGAGGGCGCTTACAGTGCGTTGCCTCTGAGGTTTGGTTTGGTTAGTGCATATGCCCAGCTGTGGTTCTGCCTAACAATTATGCCATGTTGATTATGGCTGCATTCATGCGGCGATTTGGGGCAATGGTTAATACAGCGGAAGAAAAATTTCATATACTGAGATAATGGATCCCCATCTTGTTTTCCTCTAGTGGAGTCCCAAAGGACTCAATACGCTCCAGTCAAATTAATCTCGCGTATAGCAATGGTGTGATTCCTGTTTAATATTGGCAGATGAAGCGGTGTACTAGACACATCATAATCCATATTTATGAGTACACCGGTATTCTGCTATGGGCTGTGAGTGCTTTAGGCATACCTTCTGGGAATTAGGTCATAATAGGGACAGAACTCAATCCAGACATCCCTGAAGGGCTATATGGGGAAATTGTGGGGCGATACCAGCAATTGCGGCTCAAACCCCATATGGCTCTGGGGGTTACTGTTACAGGGCATGGGGAAGTGAAGATATTGCTAGTGAACCTACAGAAGGATTCTATGTCAGTCCAAAGGCACCAAGTGATGGCTTATTTACATCTGACTACTATTGATGAAGTTCACCGTATTCACAATTCTAGGTCCTGGGAGGATCTCAGCAGTACCTGTAAATTCCTCCTTAAGCGTAATGACAGCGGTTCCATGTGAGGCTCTGACTGGGCCGTTTGAGGAACAGAAAGATATGGTGTTGGCTTTGTTGTAGAAATATTGGGGGATATTTTCATCCAATGACCACAATTTAGGATGTGCATGTGGATTCATGCATAGGGTAGACATGGGAGACCACCCTCCCAATCATTTAAGGCCCATCCGTCGCTCTAAAGCTTTGGAAGAAGTTTTCTCTGATGAGGTAGATAAATTGATCAAACATGGGATGTCAGAGCCGTCCAAGAGTTCTCTGGGCAACTCTGGTGCTAATTGGTAAGTGGAAAGATGGCACTGACTAGGTGGTCATTGACTACAAATAGCTTAATAGTGTCACAAAGAAAGAATTATATTTTCTCCCGCGGATTAACAACACTTTAGATTGCCTGGGAGGTGCGAACTATTTTTGTCATGGACTTGATATCAGGATACTGTTAAATTGAGTTGCTGGTGGTGGAAAGGGAAAAATGCGCCATAATCACCCTAAAGGGTTAGTTCCAGACCATGAATATGCCTCAAGGGTTGTGCAACGCCCCAGCTACGTTCCAGCAGACTATGAACACAATCTTAGGAGACCTGATACTATCCTGCGTTCCAGTCTACCTTGACGATATTGGTGTTTTCTCACGGACATTTATGGAGCATCTTGACCACTTGGAACAAGTGTTCTGCCAACTAGCTTTAGCTAACATAAAAAAGCCTCAGAAGTGTCACTTTTTAAGGAGTAATTAGAATTCCTCAGGTTAGTGGTAGACTTTAAAGGTCTTAAACCTCAGCTGGCAAAGGTGGTAGCTATACGAAAGATGATTCAGCCAGGCAATAAGCAAGATATCTAGGTTTTTTTGGGAATGGTTGATTGCTACCAGCGGTTCATTCCTAACTTCAGCTGTATTGAGGCTCCGCTCTTCAAGTTATTAAAAAATGCCATCTTTGACTGAACTGAACGTTATAAAAAGCTTTCTATCTCTTAAGACTGCGCTGGCTAGTGCTCTCAATTTGCAATACCCTAATTTCATTAAAATTTATTGTGCAAATAGATGCTTTAATTTCCGCTGTAGGGGAAGTGTTCTCCCAGAAGGATGATGATGGTGTGGAGCACCCTTTTGAATTTGGTAGCCAAAATCTTAAACTTCCATAAAAGTAATCATACCATGACTGAGCAAGAGTGCTTAGTAGTGATATATCCTTAAACAGTTCTCAGTATATCTTTATGGGGTATAATTCAAAGTGGCAACGGATCATGCTCATTGCATTGGCTGCAGAATCTTTGAGAACTGAAGGATGGCTTTAACAATGAGCATTGAAGCTCCGAGCATATGACTTTTAGATAGTATACCAATCAGGTGTAAAACATCAGAATGCGGACTGTCTCTCACATTTACAAATGGTTTCCATTACAGCGAATTTGGCGGACACCATGTATGAGAAGTTGATTGTTGGGATTCCTACCCAAATTAGATACAGATGAGTCAGATGATAAATTTAATCCTGAACCATTAAAATAGATGAAACCTTTATCAGAGATAAACCCTGATGAAATTCAGCCCTCTAGATATTGGAGGCAATCCTTGACTAATTTCAAGCCCTGATATTGGGGTTTAAACCTGATCTATGCAACGAACAAAAACCATTTGACAAGAAATGAACAGCCATCTTCCAAATCCCCAATTGAAAATGAGAATAGGTCTCAGCTTAGTATTCAATGAGATTGTCAAGAAAAATTTCTCATATACGATGTTTCTAAGCAATAAACTTGACTCTCTCTTTTCGCCACTTTTTAAGTAAAATTTGTTTTCCTCTATTTATGAAGAAATAATAGTTAGAATTTATGACTCCAGGGACGTTAACCTGAGGAAAGATTTTTCAGCCAAAAAAGTAAAATACTTATAATCCAGCACCCAGGAACTTTGGGTTTCCTGGCTTTTTAAATGTAAAGAGACAAGTGATTTAAAATCCTTAGTCACAACAAAACTGGTGCTCACTACTAAGTTTACCCAAAGTTCACAGTGCAACTATTTTTACAATGAACAATAATGATTTAGCGTTGGATCCCTCTCTGGATCAGGAATGTAGGAATACAGGTATTGAGGTGCTCGCTGGTGCTAATGCCGCTGGATCCCACAAAGAAATCGATAATTTAAATAAATTTAAACTAATAAAAATTTTGGTTTTTTAGAATTTTATTAATAGCGATGGGGTAATAAGAAAAATGAGAAGTGATCCCTTTCTGACTTTCAACAATTTGTATTTATACTATTTTTGAAGGTCAGAGGGATTCAAAGATAGGTTTGGAATAGCTTTGATGCTTTCCAATTTAGGTAATATGGGTGTTGATCCTATCAGATCTCAGGGAAAAGTTAGTGAATTTTAGTAAATTGGACGTTGGGGTTTTGGGGCAGAATATACCCATCTGGCAAGGTTTTGATATACTGCAATCAATCACCACTCACGAAATTATTCTCAACTCTAGGGCCCTTTGCCACACCTATAAAAGGGGGTGGCCTCCGTGCAGGTGTGGTGAAGGACTCAGTGCTGGTTGGGGGTGTACCTTCTGCCAGTTTCCCTGGATTCCATTGTGTGATCAGTGAAATCTGATTGTTTGATTTTAAAAAAGTGCACAAGCGGGTTTTGAATTGGTGTTACCCCAATTTATGGGGTTCCATTGAGAATTGGCCAGGGTCTTTTGGCCAATATCATCAACATTTTTATTAACATTACTATTACTAGCATTGGAAAATTGCAAATGGCCAACATTTCCCCTGCTCAGTGGAACTCAATCTAGGACATTCTTTTTTTTAATCTGCTAGGCAAGTGTCTGACATCATTCCCCTCAAGAATGTTGGGGGACGAGTAGGGCAGGAGGAAATGGCCATGAACGCGATTAATGGTGATACCAGTAGCTAGCGACTTAATGGCATATTCATTTCCTCTCTTGTATGTGATGGTGAAGGGACCCTCCCAAGTTGTTCCAAGCTTACCGCTTCTAGGAGTGATGCAGTTATGGTAATATAATACCATGTCAGACACTTGAAATGTAGGCAGGTGGGTTCTGAGCTCATTTGTCGCCTAGCCTTCTCTTGTCACAGTTTTTGCTAAATTGTTCATTGCCTCATATTGGAGTTAAATGATGCGCTGAGCCAATCTTCTCATGAACTTCTTGGGTTCCTCAATTCTAGAGGAAAATACATCCTTGACTAAGAGGGCAGGTAGTCCTGGTTTCCGCCCATACAAGACACGAAAAGGGGACATTTTAAAACTGGTGATAACTGATTTGGTAGGCCATAAGAGCACTGGGTAGGAATTGATCTCAGTGTAGTGTATTGGAGGAGGCCATTTTCCAAAGAATAGAAACCAATGTCCCATTTGCTCTTTCCAAGGTCCCATTTATGGAGGGGTTATATGGAGCTGAGAAGAGTTGTTGTGTTCCCATAGACGTGGCCAGGTTTTTGACTAATTTGGAGGTGAATTTTTTATCATTATCGCAGAAAAGTACTTGGCGGCAGCTGTGACATGTGAAAATATGTTGGAGTAAAAAGGTGGTGGTGGCCTTGGCAGTTTGGGCAGGAAGAGCCACTGCTTCTACCCACTTGGTGAAATGGTTGATAGCTACTTGGATAAAATTTATCCACTAGTAGTCTGAGGAAGAAACCTACTACATCCAAGCTAATGAGACGAATGGTTGTTGAGGGGTAGTAGGTTGATACTGGTATCTATTCTTGAAACTGGATTGCTTCTTACACGTAAGGCAGGCTTCCAAGACGTCAACAATAGCTTCCACCATTCCACCCGATAGTATTGATCCTTGATCCACTCATATGTTTTCTTGGCACCCCATGACCTATAGTGGAATGAGCTTCCAGGATAGCTGGTACACGTTTGAATGGCTGAAGGTAAGGCAGCCACTTTGTGCCAAAATGCTTATATAGCTTCCCATTTTCCACTTTTGTGTTATGGGAGTGACGGGCTAGCATCTTCTGGACAGGCTCATCTTCATCCTCCCATTCATTTGGGGTCATTAGAAGATCATGTAACCTTTTTGCCTCACTGTTATCAAAGTGGAGGGCAGGAAGTTGGGTTAACCCGTCAACATTCAAGTGATGGGTTCCAGCACGGTGTTTAATTTTCATATCATAAGGCTGGAGCTTTAGGGCACAGCGATCTAACTGACCATTAAGATCCTTCATATTTTGAAACCACTTTAGATATGCGTGGTCCATAACTACAGTGAAGGTGGTCCCATATAGAAAAGGGCGGTAGTTCTTGACAGCTAACAAAACAGCAAGGTACTATTCTCTGTTACACTGTAGTTGCGTTCCACGTTTGACAGAATCTTGCTAAAATAGGAAACAGGATGATCTACACCGTGTTCATCAAGTTGGTCTAGAATGGCCCCAACGGCATAGTCCGAGGCATCAGTGACTAAGATGAAGGGTTTATTATAAATCAGAATGCCGCAGGATAGGACGTTGTTGTAGCAGTGCTTCATTGTTACAAAAGCGGCCTTTTGTTCAGCACCCCAGTAAAAAGAAATGTTTTTGGTTAGTAGCCAGACAAGGGGCTCACTGAGTTGAGTGAACTTAGGGATGAACTAATGATAATACCCCATCATCCCTAAAAATACCTAAATATCTCGTAGATTTTTAAGGGGCGGCATTTTTGAGATGGCTTTGACCTTATCCTGCATGGGATAAATACTTTTTTTGAAATGGAGTGGCCAAGGAAATCAAATTTTCTTTATAAGAATGTACACTTTGAAGGCTTAAACTTTATAAAAGACTGAAGTAACCGTTGAGACACCTCCTTCATGTGATCAAGATGTTCGTTGAAGGTTTTGGGGAAGACAATGATGTCGTCAAGATAGACGAAGACACAAGTTTACTTGAGGTCCTGCAAGATGTGATCCATCGCACACTGGAAAGAGGCAGGTGCGTTTACACAACCCTTGGGGTAATCGTGTGGGTTGAAAGAGACCATCAATACAAATAAGAGCATATTTCTGCTGATTTTGAGGAAAAAAGGTCCATCTGCCAATAGCCAATGGCAAAGTCCATGGGGTAAAGAAGTTGGAGTCAGAGAGTTGGGCCAGGGCGTCATCAATGCGAGGGATAGGATAGCTATCCTTCTTAGTGAGTCTATTTAACCTAAGTAATTAATGACTATATGATGACCTCCATTTTTCTTTTTAAGTAATAAGAGAGGTGATGACCAAGGGCTTTGTAAAGGAACAAGTAACTCCGCGTCTAATAACTTCTGGAGCTCTGTCCTCATCTGTTGCTCCTCCACCTTTGATTTATGATAAGGTTTGACCTATTGGCCGGGCATCACCCACATCAATGGAGTGACACCAGCCCTTCATGTGGCCATATTCAGTTTCTGATTTGGAGAATATGTCACTGTATTGTTCTAACAAGGTATGAACTTTTTTTAAACTCCTCTGGTGCTAGCTTATCCGAAATATGAACTTTGGGCTAGGTGCACACCATGTTGTCCATAGGTAATCCCAAATCTGACATAGAGCCAACGGAGTGGATATGTTCAAGGTCTTCTATTGGGAGTAGGAAACCTCTGCCAATTTCCTGGTGTTTCCTTATGATCATATCTTTTCCAGTGAGTTTTCCTATAAGAAGGGTAATAGGCCTTTGGTAGGCTGGGTCTATTATCCCAGGCTAAACACGAGGCTCAAGGGACTAACACCTTCAATACTTACGAGATGCAACAAGCAATGAGAAGGATTTGAAGCGTGATCTTAGTGTCAACAACTCTTTGTTCACCAGGCTAAATAATGACCTCATCTGCATCTTAGAAAGGGGTTACCATTCCCAGCATCCACTAAATTGTGTAATTACTTTGTGTTGCGCCCAGAAGTGGAGTATGGCAAGGTTATAGTTGAAAAGGGGTATTCGATCACGCAAGAGTATTTGTGCTTGTTGGGTTCTTTATTGGATAAGACTAAAAGGACTTTGTAGTTGATTAATAAGAGGACCCTTGCTTTATGTTAATTATTACTTCATACTCAATTATTAATTGAGTGCCAATGAGCATATCATATGCGTTGTTATCCAAAGCTATAGCAGGGGCTGATAGGATAAGCTTCCCAATTTGAATGGGAAGGGAGGAGTATGCCCCAATAGCATGGGTATTGGTGGGGCCAGTGGTTCCAAACTTTTGCGTGTACTCCAAATCAGGCGCTATAATTATTTTATTAATGAGCTTAGAGGAGATCACGTTGACTGGGGAGCCAGTGTCCAAGATAGCTAGTATTAGGACCTTTTGAATGACCACTTCAACCCTAGTGAGAGTTACTCCAAATTTAGGTGACAAAGCTAAGACCTCCTTGAGCCGGAAGGTGGAGGTTAGCTTTCTAGCGGTCTCAGGGTATTTATCCATGATGGATTTTATGGGATGAACCCGCTGAAGAGGGAAAATCATGCCAACTAAGAATTGGTCACCATCACTGGCAGTGTCAATCACTTTTGGACACCCTAGAGTTTGACTGAGGTACGTTTCCTCAGGTATGGTGGTCTTGTCTACTCCTCCAGAGCTCAAATGATCAGGCACTTCTACTTCCGTTGGGGCACCCAATATGTAGTAACCAACGTCATCATAACCCCCTCAGGTTCCTCCCCAAGAGTATTCGCAACAACAGGCTAGGTAGCGATGGAGGTAGGGGAGATGGCTTCAGATATTTGGGTATCCTTAGGAGACGCATTTTCTAGCTTGGCTGGAAGGGAAGGCACAGAGGCGTTAGTGAGCTTGTGCGGGTGTATGGTTGTTATAACCTTACAAGGCTCAGATTCATTATAGGGAGTGATAACCTTATTAAGTCTCACTGATGGTGCAGGTTTTTAAGGAGGATAGGCACAGGTGAACGCACTCCCAACTGTTCAACAAGTGGTAGCTCCTCAATGGTGGGAGCGGAAGTTTTCACCTCAGTGTCATTTGTGTTAGCCCATAATTGGAATTCAGCCACTTCAAACAGAGCCTCTTTAATGTCGTGGAGATTTTTAAAGTGGTGCTTTAATGAGATGATGTGTCTGGCTAGAGAGGGTCGAGAGGCTAGCTAGTTAACAGGGTGGCGATGGCATCATCAAGGGTAAGCATGCTATAGGTGGACAACCTTTTCGCAGCGAGGTAAAAGCGTTCAGCAAAGTTAATGGTTGATTCACCTTCAAACATCCTAAGGCGCATAAAGGCCTGTTTTTCCCTGTGTAGGATCTGTTGTGATCCAATTTCAGCCAGAAGAGCCTCTTTCACCTCTGCCCAAGTGTATGAAGGGTTCAGATTGGGAACTATCATCTCTTATGCTAGACGACTCAAACAAGGAAGGATGTGGCAAACTTTTTGCTTATCTGTGGTGTCATCCATAGTGGCTTCATAAACGTACAGGAAGGTAGCAATGCTTCCATTTAAAGGGATGAACTTTTTTTAAAGGGAAGTTTGTAAGGACGCTGTTCAATCTCCTTAAGGTGAACTAAGGCGTTTGCTAGTTGCTTTTCAAGAGCAAATACTTTTGGCATACATGGGTTTCTTGTAGTTAGCACCATTATGTAGGAATCCAGCTATTGAGGTGCTTGTTGGTGCTAATGCCACTGGATCCCACAAAAGAATCGATAATTTAAATAAATATAAACTAATAAAAATCTTGGTTTTTTTTAATTTTATTAGTAGCAATGGGATAATAAGAAAAATGAGAAGTGATCCCTTTCCAACTTTTAACAATTTATATTTTACTATTTTCAAAGGTCAGAGGGATTTGTGATAGGTTTTGAATAGCTTTGATGCTTTCCAATTTAGGTAATATGGGTGTCAATCCTATCAGATCTTGGGGAAAAGTTAGTGAATTATAGTAAATTGGACGTTGGGGTTTTGGGAAGGATATACCCATGTGTTAAGGTTTTGATATATCACAACCAATCACCACTCACAAGATTATTCTCACCTTGGGGGCCCACCGCCACGCCTATAAAAGGGGGTGGCCCCCACGCAGGTGTGGTGAAGGATTTGGTGCTGGTTGGGGGAGTGCCTTCCACTGGTTTCCCTGAAGTCCATTGTGCAATTGCAAAATCTGTTCATTTTGATTTTACTGAAAGTACCCAGGCAGTTTTGAACTGGTGTTACCCCAGTTTATGGGGTTCCACTGGAATTGGCCAGGGTCTTTTAGCCAATATCATCAATATTTTTATTAACATTAATATTACTAGCATCAGAAAATCGCAAATGACCAACATTTCCCTTGCTCAGTGGAACTCGACCTTGGACATTCTTATTTTTAAGCTGCAAAGGCAAATGTCCGATAAGGAACGCCTTAACTATGTGGAGAAATTAACTGCTGTGATACGTTGAATTGAACAAATAATTATCATCAATGAGAAACGCCAACACAAACTTTGTGATGCAACTACTGAGCTAAAAAGCAAAATTTGGCAGTTAACCCCACTCATTGCCACTAAATTGGCCCTTTGTGCAGCCCAAAATTGGGTAGATTCAATAGTTGAATTTATTAATGACTTAAAAAAGTCATATGGAAGCTCTCCACTCTCACTTTTCTCCCAGAAATAGCAGTTTCTCTTCAGGTGAAAATGCACCCCTGATGTCAATATATGTTGTTCAAACATTAACCCCCAGTGGCACGTTCTAACTGTCACTCCAAAGAGAAGTACGCCCCAGGAGAGGGGAGCATCTTCTCTTTATTTTTTTGATATGAAAGTGACATAAAGGAACTACCAACGCCCTAAGGTTCAAATACCTAACTAACTATCTTAGTCACGTAGCTCAAGACATTATGGTACCTCATCTATTGAATTGCCAGACTTAAGGTGATGCCAAGACTGCTTTGCTTCAGGAACTCAATAGCGAATTAACTTTATCCAATTAAAAGTAAACTTTTATGGGCATAAGCCTTAATTGGGGAGAAAATATCACTGTTTTTGCTTACCGTTTATACCTTGAGGCCCAAACGTTGGTTTCCAGAAAATGTCTTACTTTAGATGATGTTATATTTTTTATCACTAGTTTTGCAACCCAAAAAGGGGAAGTAACCATGCATCTTTATTTGCAAATGAGCCAAATAAAGGGATTATTAGAAAAAAATACTAATATAGCCCCTTAGTTATCATATTAGGAAGCCTTATAAGATGGTGAGGAAGCTTTGGGAAAACTTTTGTCCAGTGCCCACTTTAGCTGGCGGACCATGGTGGATAACAAAGGAGTGGGGGCATCAGCGGCATGTGGCATAAGGAAATATAGTCGAGGTTTTCTTTATTAATAAGCCTGCAGTGTCCATTGCCTCAATATTGAGCAAGTTGATGCTCAGCGAAAGTGATGAGAGCAGGCACACAAGTGAATGATTTGATGTGCCGGTGGGTTTTGGGATATTTGGGGTCAAAAAGTGAATTTTTTTCATGTCAATGCAAGCGTGGCTTGCACCAAAAGTGAGCTAGTCAATCTCATACTTTGCATCCTCCTCAAAATCATGTGGGAAATTGGGGGTAGTAATACCCTTAACCAGGGGTTCCATCGCCCCATGGAGTTGCTGGTGGAGTAAGGTGTTGGCAAGAGCAGCCGCGTTTTCAACTGCCATTTTATTAATATTTTTATATAACAGATACCCATTTTTTGGGCAAAAATGGCGGGCAACAATTTGGGAGGAATGACCAAAAATTCCTCCAAAGAGAAATCTGGATTGACATTAAATGACTGGTTGCTATCATCAATATAATCACAACACTCGGAAGAATTTGATTCAGCTAATTTTGGCCCAGCCATTTAAGTTAGCAAGTTGGCTGCACCTGATAGACCACAAACTGTTGACTATGGTAGCTCAGCTGAAACTGTTTCAGCCATCATCTCAGGTTGCCATAAATCAACCAAAGATTCAAAAATTTTAAAACTTTAAATTGGCTGTGGTTTTGAAGCCACTCCAGAATTTTCCAAGGTTGAGGCAGGAGAATAAAGCCCCACTCAAAAATTTGGGCGCAGCTGCATCTGAGCTGACGCCAGAGGGGAGGCAGCGGAATCAGTGGATTCAGAAACCACTGGCCACTTGTGCTTTGAATGGTCAAGTTCAAAGCACAATGGGAAAATGACACAGCCATTCTTAATGCATGCGCAGAATAGGTGCTCAGGGGTGGGTCTGATCATAGTGTGGGGGCTAATCACAAGGTGGGTGCCATGATGGAAAGGGTGGATTGTTACAAAGGCATGAGGCCTTGCTAGACTATCTACCCCATTGGGAACCAATAATTGCAACATGGGTCTGTTCTGTAAATGGCCAAACCCTCTGTGGGCTTGTGACAGAGGTGTTTGGGGAAAGGTGGGAGGTCAACCTGGCGAACTGAACCACCAAAGTGCCTCATCTGGGAGCCAAGTGCAAACAGCCAGGAGGGGAATATTTTTTAATATCAATGGCAGCTTTCGCTGCTGCTTCAGCTTCAAAACATAAGCCAAGATCAAAATATTCCTTGAAGGGACAAAAATCAATAAATCTGGAAGGTTTGTACACCGCCATGGCTATCTCAAGGATGGGCGCACTTGCATATGGGAAAAGATTTTCATATTCGACCCAGAGGCTAAAATGCAAATTTTTCTGTGGGAGCACCAAAAGCGCCGGAGCACCACTTATGAGCTTGTAAGGTGGTGGCCCAAGTCTTGAGGTGTGACATAACACCCAGTAGCGTTGGGAGGGCTAGAAGAACCAGCCTGGGAATGCTTTGGTGGCATCTGAAACATGACAGCAGGTGGCGCACCACCGCCCCATGCTGGGGCAGCAGGAGTAGAAAGCATTGGCATTTTTAATTTTTGATTTTTTTGAGCAGTTGTGTTTTGTATTTTCTTTTTAAAAATCCGAATTAGGCTAAGATTATAGCTATCAAAGCAAAAGAACTTAGATACCACTATCACTGCTTCGTTTATAGCATTATAAACTATGCCTAACTTTCTACTTTATTCTAGCGGTGTTGTCTAACTGGATATCTCTCCTCCATATCAAAAAAGACATTTTGGAGATTCTGGCTGATCTACTCAACCCACTGGGGCCCCTTGTTTTAATAATAAGCATAAGCTCAAGTGCTAGTGGTGACACCACAAGTCGCCTTCCCACAAATTATCCAGCACTTTTTAAAAGAGAAACAACCATAATTAAGACTCTTCTAACACCTTTCTATATAGATCGGCAAAAGATCAGTCAGTATATGGCAGGAGGCTCCCTGTGAAGACAATCAAGTGCTTAAGACCCTTGTACTAGCTCTAAACCTATGAACAGCACCTCATGATGCTGTGTTAGCGGCACCTGTAGAAGTCAATGCACCCCTTCCTATCCAAGGAAAAAAATTTGCTGGCTTTCTTATTTTTATGTTGTTCAGTTACCCAAACAAATTTTGGCGGTCAGGTCCTCTATGGAAAGCCAAGCATTGGCTGATAAAATTTTCTAACGCATTGATCAACCCTGAGCTTGCTTGGCAGAATCCTTCACTTGATTTTCTACAAATCCCTAATGACAGTTTACTAGCTGTTAATTCTCAGTTCAGATCTTGGGTGGTTCGAGTAAAAGTAATCATACATAATGTTGAAGTCCTGGTAATAATTCACACCGGCTCCCCAATTAACGTTATTTCCTCCTGACATATCCAGAAGATAAAAATGACTCTGGACATGATTCATGAAGCTGAATATGGGACAGCCAGCAAACAGTTAACTAAGGCGATAGGAGCCTATTCTGCCTTAACCCTCCGATTTGGAAAACTTTTAATTACTACACCCATAATTGTGTTAGATAACTATATATATGAGTTGCTTATTAGGGTCCAACTGATGCAGGAGTTTAAAGACATCATCAACCACAAAGAAAAACACCTGCTTCTACTAGGGTATCTGATCCCATTAATATTTATAATCCCCATCAAAAGTAAAAGAGCCCTGAAAAATGGACATGCCTTCTCAAATACCCGTCCTCCATTTGCAAAGTTGAATATCAAGTTTTAAGAAAAAAAAGTTACCCACAGAAGCTGTGGATGCCAAAGATGGGACCCCTTGTATGCTCCTCATCCTTTCACAATACCCTCTGACTAACAAGTTATTGTGGATACAGGGATCATATCCTCACCCCCTAATCAAATTTTGGAGCTAAGTTGACACCCAAACCCTTCAATCAAAGAGGCGTTGGCCTGCCCAGGAATTTTGGATCTTGCCTATGGGAAATCAATCTCTATTATATTAGGGAACCTAACAAATGAAATCCTCCAAGTCCCTAAAAAGTGCCCTTATTGCTTACATAAAACTATGTACCATTTTTAATAAAACCGATGTGAGCTGTTTTGGTTTTTATAATAATTTAAGATTTGATCCCCTACCCACCATAGCTCTGTTCAAAAGTAGAATTGAAATAATCTCACCCCCAAGGAACGCCAGAACGTTTAAGACCTCCTTGAGGAGTATGGCAATATTTTTTTTCTCAGGACCAAGTGATTATGGGAAAATGTCCAGGGTAATTTAACAAATTGAGACAGAGGCTCACCCTCCATTCAAATTCTGGCCATACCAAAAATCAAAAAAGAGAAGTTCAAATGGCCTTAGAAGTCCAGCGACTGCTGAAGGCCAGTTTATTGGTGCCTTCTAAAAGCCTATGAGCTCCCCACAACTATTAATTTGGAAGAAGGATGGTGGCCACCATGTTGTCATGGATTATAACCGGCTCATTTCTATCACACAAAAAGATAGATATCCTCTGCCGCATATAGATGATTCCTTATGCATGAGGTTAGGATCCCACTTACTCTCAGCCATGGATCTTGCCTGCAGGTACTGACAACTCGTTTTGTCACTGGGGTTAATGTTAAAAATGTGCTCTCATCTCAAGTGAAAGACTATTAAAGCCCAATCAAATGCCGCAGGGTTATGTAACGCCTATGCTAGCCTTCAACGCGCCATTGATGGACTTTTAGGAGATTTAAAACGCTCCTGTGTGCTAGTTTATCTCGATAATATTACCTTTTTTGAGAACATTTTATCAAGCACTTAGAACATTTCAGGAAAGGCTTTCAGTAGTTATGGCAATCTTTATTGAAACTAAAGTCGTAAAAATTCTTCTTCTTTCAAAGAGAGATGGATTTTTTGGGCCATAAGGTAATTAAAGCCAGAATATTACCAATAGATGACAAGAACCTGGCCATTGCTAGTGTTAGGATCATGGGTTTATAACACGGATCCTTTTTGTTATCCTTTTTGTTGTTTGAGGACCAGATAACCTGATGTACAAGGTTGTTGGTAATTTACCTGAGATGCTTTTCTTAGTCAAGAAGTCTCTCGAGTAATCCAGATTTCAAGTCTGGAGTGGTAAATTCCAAATAAATAGGTTTTAACTTAAAATTGCAAAAAGGGGAGTAAAAGCGTAAAGTTTATTATTCAATATCCGCTTTTTAAGGGAAATTGTTGAGGTTAATCAGGGAAAAATCAAACCTCCCAATCCTAGATCTAATATATAAATAAATTGGGGATTTGATACAAGCCCCAATTAACTCGGTCAATCTGTTTGAGATTGTTGCATAGCTCAGGTTTGAACCCCAACCAAGGTTTTGGTTTTTTTGGTCAGTTCTGGATTGATTCCCAGTTATCTGAAGCATCTGAATCAGCCATTCAGGTCAGAATCCTGACAATACCCCTCTAAATCTTGGCGCAGGGGGAAAATGGATGGAGAAAACAACTATGGACGCGGTTTACAACTCTACCCTGAACAACCTCTATGATTGAATGTTCATTGCCACATCTATATATGACATGACAAGGCCCTGACCAGTTAGTGCCCAGTTTTGATTGTGACCTCCAGGCTGTGATGGTTTATATAACGAGGTCACCTGGTTGGAAATAGTGTAGGGGATCATGCTTATCATTAAACTAAGAAGTTTCTCTACTAGTTGTGGCAGACAGGTATATGGCAGCTAGGGCTTGAAGTCTTATAGTTTCGCTTGCAATACTTCACATAGGGACTTCAGTTGCTTCAGGAGAAGCTTGGTCAAGCATCGCCTGGACTTTTGAAGGTTAATGGGGATTTTTGCCATACAACGCTTGGAATGGCGACATGTTATTGATTTGATGGTAACTATTTTGATAGGCCAGAATTGCGCTAGGCAAAAATTGGCGTCAATGAAGGGGGCTAGTCATAGAATTTTCCAGAAGGTTGCTGTTAGAGTACCATTTGCCCACTCTACCATTCATTAGGTGAGGATGGTAGGGGGTGGATAATATCTGTGTGGTTCCCACCAAGTCAGCTAAACCTTTTACCAGCACCAAACGTAAATTTTGTCCATTTTTCATAAAGAATAACATTAGGCACCCATGCTGGGTGATAATCCTATTATATAAAACGTGATGGTAGCCTTTGCCAAAGTGGTGTGGAGTGAAACGGCTTCTATCCACTTTTTTAGATGATCCATGGTTAGTAGAAGGAACCAATGTCCTTTGGAGGCGTGAGGAAGAGGTCCCACAACATCAATGCTAATAGTATGGTATGGTTCACAGGGCGAGACCACTGGATGTTATGAGCGGTGATTGGGTCTGGTTTGGCTTTTAAATACCAGACAGGACTCCAATACATCCTGGATAGCAACAAGTATTCCTTCCCAATAACATTAAGTTTTAAGACATTAGTAGGTTTTCCAAATTCCCTCATGGCAACTTGATGTTGTCCCACCAGTAAAACGTTGTTTATAGCCGATGGCTTACATAAGGCATCCACTGTTTAGACAAAAGCTTGCACAATTGACCGTTCCTAACTTGAAGATTTACTGATCTTTTCGCTATATTCTTTTGGAGGGTTGGATATTTGTCCTTCCATAACTGTAATTGGGTTAGGAGGTCGTAGAGCTTATCCTCTTCAGTGTCATTTTATAGTTAAGATGGGAAGCCAAGAAAGGCAATCCACGTTTTGATGTATTGCCATGGTTAGTGGATAATTGAAAAGTCGTAATTTTGAAGTTTCAGCGCCCACCGGGCTAATAGCCCATCAGGGTCCTTCATTCGCTGTAGCAAGTTAAGGAAGCATGGTCAGTTATGATGGTAAAATGTTTCCCATATAAATAGGGTCAAAAAATTCCAAATGGCCAGTTAGATCACCAAACATTCGCATTCTTTAATGCTATAATTACGCTTGGCCTTAGATAAGGTCTTGTTATAGTAGGCGATGGGATGGTCCACCATGTTCTCATCATGCTGAGATAGTATGGCCCTGATGGCAATATTGCTAGCATCCATAAAGGGGAGGAATGTTTTATCAAATCTGGATGAATATGTACTAGAGTGGGAATGAAAGACACAAAGCAGCTCAAAGGCCTGCTGTTGCTCTTCTTTCCACTGAAAAGTTATGCCTTTTTTCTGTAGATACATCAGAGGCTCGGAGGTGTCTGAGAAATGGGGAATAAATTGGCGATAATAGCCCACCATTCCTAGGAAAACATGTACATCTCATAGGGATTTAGGGGGATCTTAGCAATAGCCAGGACCTTATCATCCATTGGGGATATTCCGGCTTTACTGACCTTATGAGCAAAAAATTCATCTCACTTTGTAAAAAAGAGCATTTCAAGGTCTTTAGTTTTAACGATGAATGACATAACCACTAAAAAACTTGCCTGAGGTGAGCTAGATGTTCAGTAAAGGTTCTTGAGAAAACAATAATATTATAAAGATAAACTAATACCCAAGAGCGTTTTATATCGCCTAGTAGCCCGTACATAGCGCGTTAAAAGGTTTCAGGAGCGTTATATAACTCCTGAAGCATTTGAGTGGGCTTGAATAGTCCTTCACTTGTGATGAGAGCGAATTTTGACCAATCTTCTGAGGACAAATCTACTTGCCAGTCTCCACTGTGAGAACTATCGCGGAAAATAGTGGGACCCTGACATTAATTGTAAAGAGTCATCATTATGCAGCAGGGGTTGACTATCTTTACGAGTGATAGAGTTGAGGCAGCGATAATCCATAACAACATGGTGACCACCATCCTTTTTCCTAATTAGTAGTAAAGGGGGAAGCCCATAGACTTTTGGAAGGCACAAGTAACCTGGCCTCCAATAGTTTCTGTAACTCTAAGTCCACTTGAACTTCCTTCATTTTGGATTTCTATATGGTCAGGATTTAAAGGAAGGGTGGTCTGCAGTTTTGATTTAATTAATTACCCCAGACATTTCCCATAGTCACTTGGTCCTGAGGAACATATATCGCCATACTCCTTGAGGAGGGCTTCTACATCCTGACGTTCATTTGGGTAAGAATATCCCCAATTCTACTGTCACTTAAAGCTATGGTGAGTGGGGGATCAGATCCTAAATCCTGTAATGAGCTAAAACAGTTTACATCGGCAATACTCTTGATGGGACATAGATTTACATATGTGATGGGGGCATGCCGAGAGATCTGGAGAGGCTTAGTGGTTAAATTCCTTAATAGAATAGAGTTAGATTTCCCATAGGCAGGATGTAAAATTCCCGGGAAGGTCAACGCTTCCTTGATGGAAGGGTTTGGGTGTCCACCAAGCTACAAAATTTGATCAGGAGGGATAATAATTCGAATCCTCATATCTACAATAACTTGTGAGCCTGAGGGTATTGTAATAGAATGAGGGGTATACAGAGGGATCCCATTTTTGGCATCCACAGCATCCAGGGGTAACTTGGTTTTCCACCTAAGAGCTGGTACTCAATTTTGCAAGTGAAGAGTGGGTATTTGAGGAAGCATGTCAGTTTTTTAGAAGCCTCTTTACTTTTGACGGGGAGTTCAAATATTAATGGAATTTGATACCTTAGAAGGACAGGTATTTCACCTTGTAATTGATGATGCAGTTAAACTCCCGCTTCAGTTGGACCCAATAAGCAACTCATAAATATCGTTTTCTAGCGCAATGGCAGGGGCATTAATTAATAACTTCCCAAAATGAAGAGGTAAAGCAGAATAGGCTCAAATCGCCTTAGTTGACTGACTAACTGCCATCCCACATTCAGCATCGTGAATAAAGTATGGAGCCTTTTTATCTTTTGGATAAGCCAGGAGGCGATAGTGTTAACTGGAGAACCAGTATCAATTATCGCCTGGACTTTAACCTTATGGACTACTACTTTGAATTGAACCACTGACAATCCAAATTTGGAGTTAATAGCTAATAGGCTGTTATTAGGGATTTGCAGTGAATCAAGTGGAGGGTTCTGCTGTGGCCAAGCTCGGGGTTGATCAATGCATTTAAAAGTTTTATCTTCCAAGGCTTGGCTTTCTATAGAAGAACTGACCACCAAAATTTGTTTGGGTAACTGAGTAACATAGAAGTAAGTAAGCTGGAAGTTTTTATTTGAATAGACAGAGGTACTTCAACTTCTTCCAGGGCAGCTAACACAAACAACTGGAAGTACTTAAATACAGCTAGAACTAGAACAAAGGTCTTGAGGATCTTGTTTTCCGTCAGCATAGGGAGCCTCTTGCCCTATACTGACTGATCTTTTGCTGACTTATTTTGAAGGATACGGCAGTCAAATTCAGTGTGGTTGTTTCTTCTGCAATGAGTGCAGTATAATTCAGGTATAGGCGAATTTGGGGGTGTAACGTCTGATACTTGGGACTGGGGCTTATTGGCGTTAAAAAGAGGTGGCCCAATGGGTTTATGTAGTTTAGTTGGGATTTCCAATATAGCCTCTTTAATATGTTGGAGGGACGCTCAGTTAGACTTCACCGCTTTATGATAAAGTGAAATATTAGGCATATGTCTAAATGACGAAAACGCAGTGGTAATGGCATCATCTAATGTAAGATGATTCCCTGCAACCAGAGTTTGTGCCTCAAGGTAGAAAACGGTGGGCAAATTCGCTGATAGTTTCCCCTCAATTAAGATTGATACCCATTAAGGTTTGTTTTTGGCTGGTTAAGGTTAAGTCGCTCCCAAATTCTTGAAGCAAGGCAGGCTTGGCATCAGTCTAATTATGGCAATGCATCAGATGGGGACCATAGTGTCTTGAGCCATATGGCTAAGACAGTTATTCAAATGTTTGAGTCGTTGATGGTCAGTTGCTTTCTCCATAGCGCTTTCATAGCAATATAATAAAGAGAAAATACTTCCTTCTCCAGGGACATATTTTTCTTTAAACAAAGATTTAAATGTACCACTTGGAGATGTTGGAGGATGAGCGACAGGAACTGATACAGGGACAGCGCTTTCACCCAATGGTGAGGAAGTATCTCTGGAATACGCTTGAGGTTGAAGCGCATCTTTTTATCTCTGCAGATCATTAAGATTGCCAATTATTAGATCTACTCGTTCATGAGTGGCACTGAGAGCCGATTTTGTGGCGATGAGTTGGTTTAATTGGTATACTTCGTTTTTTAAAGAAATATTAGCAGCTTGGAGGTCGAGTTGATGTTTTTCAGTGGTGAGCACTCTTTGCTCTAATCCCTGTACCAAAGCAGGCAGGGTGGCCAAAGTCCTGAGGCGTTCGTGATGAACAGGTAAGGAGACTTTGGGAGAGAGGAACTCCATCCTGAGTAAGTTGGGCTCATAGGGTGACTTGTCCTAATTGTACATCAAGATTTTTTACTTGTTAGATTAGTGCCTGAAGGCGTTTGTCAGGGATTCCAGGGCACAACTGGGTCCTGGAGGGCTTATGGGCCCAGGGGGTCCCCATTATCTTTCTTGTCCATCATGACCAGGGGGTCCTTTTTCCCATCCTGTACATAAAAATCAGGGGGTCCTTGCTCACCTTCACGTCCATCATAGCTGGGAGGTCTACGCTCACCAGGCCCTCCTTAAAACCTGGAGTTATAGAAACTATTCTTGCCTTCCCTTAATTCGTAGATCATTTCCTCCAAGGTCTGGAGGCTTTCATCAACATAGGAGATAAACTTATCAATCTCAGAGCGTACTTTTCAGGTACAATCTATGACTTGATTATGGGTAACAACCTCTAGTTGACTAAAACGAGTTGTGAGTTCTGATCAAATGAAAATCATGACTACTTGGTCCAAGCTGATGAGCACAACTTGAATCTCATTGATAAACTGCCGATTTTCCACAATAGCAGATCAGTTTTAATTGCTGAACTGGGAGGCAGATTGATAGAGTTGAATGAGCAGCAAGTGTAGGGTATCCCATAGCTGAAAGTGGTGGAGTAATTCATGATGATGGAACCCCACTACTTGAAGTAAATGGTATAAAGTGGCATGGTCAAATTGATGCAGGTAGCGTTCCGTACATCCAGCTCCAACTTGTTTTTATTGAGTAAAGAACTTTTAAACCTTGTTCATCATAGGAGCTGGCATGGCAAGAGCTCTTCTTCTACTGGTTCAGCCACCAGGGACAAAGGCCCCATATAAGAGAAGCTGGAGGGCTTCAGCGAAGCTAGACAATTGTAAGCTATATTTTCTGACAGGTGGAGCATGGAGGGTAAATTCCGTGGAAGGGGGAAAGAGAATATCGTGGTTGGTCACAGTATCACTGACATTCATGTTAATTGCCCATTCACTGAAATGGGCAGTTTCAAACTCTGATAAGTTTTCCAAAACAGATTCGTTACTATTTTTTTTTGATCTTTTGTTTATTTTTATATTATACACCATGAACTCAGGGTGCAACCTGGCAGGGAGCACCAGTTTTGTTGGGATCACAGGTTTATACCACAGATCTTTTTTATTATCCTTTTTATTGTTTGAGAGTCAGATGAACCAAAGTCCAAGGATGTTGGTAACTTACATGGGATGCTTCTTTTGGTCGAGAAGTCTTGTGTAATCCAGATATTGAGTCTGGATTGTTAAATTCAAAATAAATACAATTTTAACTTAAAATTGCGAAAAGGGGAGAAAAAGTGTAAAGTATATTATGCAATATCCGCATTTTAAGGGAAATCAGGGAGATAAAATAGGGAAAAGCTAAGCCGCCCAAGTCTAATTCTAATAGATAAACAAAATAGGGATTCAATACAAACCCCAATTAACTCAGTTGATCTGTTTGAGATCGACACATAGCTCAGCTTTTAACCCCAACTGAAGTTTGGGTTTTTTGGTCAGTTTTGGATCGATCCCCATTATCTGACATATCCAAATCAGCCGTTTAGGTTTTAATCCTGACAGCTAAGATGTCCCTCTCTAAATCCCTATAAGACGTACAAATTTTCTTAGGAATGGTGGGCTATTATCGCCAATTTATTCCCTTTTTTTAGACACCTCTGAGTCTCTAGTGTATTTATTGAAGAAAGGGATAACTTTTCAGTAGGAAGAAGGGCACCAGCAGGCCTTCAACCTGCTACGTGTCTCTCTCCCACTCTCCAGTACTTATTCATCCAAATTTTGATGAAACCTTTCTACTCCTTACCAAAGTTAGCAATAAAGCTATTTGAGTTACTTTATCTCAGTACAATAAAATTTTATGGACCATCTTATTGCCTGCTATAGCAAGACTTTAACTAAAACCAAACGCAACTATAGCTTTATCAAATGTAAATGCTTGGTGGTCCTACTAGCTATTAAAAATTCAGACTTTTTTATATGGGAAACATTTCAACATAATTATCAACCATGTTTCATTGTGATGGCTATAGCAATTGAAGGACCTCAACGAGAGATTAGCCTGATGGGCGTTAAAACTTCAAAACTACGACTTTTCCTTCATCCATCAACCAGAGCTTATACACCAAAAATGCGGATTTCCTATCCCAGCTTCTTATATTAACTTTATCTGACCCTGAAGAGGATTGACTCTACAACCTCTTAACACATTCTAAATTATGAAAAACGAATCCTCAACCATTAAAAAGGAACTTGCAAAAAATTGGCGAATCTTTAAGTCAAAAACGGCCAAATTGTACAAATTTGTGTCCAAAAAGTGGGTGCCCTATGTATAATTTTTTATCTCAAACTGACGTCATCTTGGAGGTACATTGGCAAGTCGACCATGTGGTAAATTTTGAAAAACCTACCTGAGACTTAAGACTTAATTTTATTGGGAAGTCATGTTTGTTTTAATCCAGGATGCATTAGAGTCGTGCCTGGTATGCAAAAGTTAAGCCAAACCTAATACCTGATCTCAACATCCAGTGGTTTTAACCTGTGAACCCTTCCATACTATTAAAATTCATGTTATGGGACCACTCCCTCAAGCCTCTAATGGTCATTTGTTCCTCCTCCTAGCAGTGGATCATTTAACAAAGTGGATCAAAGCCGTATCACTACCCTCAGCTTTGACAAAAAGCTACCGCCACGTGTTTATATATAATCAGATTATCACCCAGCATGGGTGCCCTAACATAACACTTTTAATAATAGACAAAACCTTTGAACGTTGCTGGTGAAAGATTTTGCCAAACTGTTAGGAACCACACATGTATTCTCCACCACCCTATCCTGAAACCAATTGAATGGTAGAGCAGGAAAATGGTACTCTAACTACAACCCTTTAGAAAGTGGCTGTGACTGACTCCCTTCATTGGCCCTAATATTTTCCTAGTGCAATTCTGGCCTATAAGTCAGCTATCATTGAATAATTATTATGTCACCCTTCCAAGCGTTGTATGGAAGAAATCCTCAGCCTTCTAAAGTGCAGGCTATGCTTGATCAAGCCTCCCTGAAGACCCTGAAGTCACTATGCAAAACATTCCAATGAAATCATCTGACTTCAGGCACTGGATTTTAAGAACCTATCTGCTACAACTAGTAGAGAAACGTGTCAGTATATTGACAAACATGAACCTCTGAACACCTTCCAACCAGGTGAGTTAGTCCTTTTCTTCCAACAAAGGCTGGAGGTCATGATAAAAAATTGGACACCAACTTGTCAGGTATAAAAGTCATCTATATGCATGGAAACGAACACTCAATTGTAGATGTTGTTCATGGTACTGTGGTAAATTACATACAAATCATTTTCTCCATCTGTTATCCCCCCTACGCCAATATCCAGAGGGGAGAGTTGTCAGGATTCCTACCCAAATTGGAGATTTGAATGAGTCAGATGACAGGATTTGAACTAAACTGTCAAAATAGCCTAAACCGTTATTGGGATAATCCCTGAAGAATTTTATAGCCCTCTAGATATTGGGGAAAATCCCTAACTAATTCCAAGCCCTAATATTGGTACTCAAACCTGATCACGTGGTGAACAAATCCCATTTAACAATAAATGAACAACCTGCTGCCAAATCTCCAATTGGAAATATGGATAGATCTTATCTTAGTATGTATAAAGATTGACTGAGAAAACTCCCATATAACGATGTTTCTAAGCTTTAAACCTGACTCTCTCTCTTTTTTCCACTTTCAAGCTAAATTGACCTTCCTCTATTTATTGAGGAAGAAATAATAGTTAGAATTTATGACTCCAGGGCTATAATTCAAGGAAAGGCTTCAGCCAAGGGAAGCAAAATACTTATATTCCAGCACCCAGGTACTTCAGGTTTCCTGGCCTTATAAATTTAAAGGAACAAGTGGTTTATAGCACTTAGTCCTGAGAATGATTGTGGGCAAATATCACAATGAGCTGCAACACGTGATAAAAGCATTATATGAGCTTAGCCAAGAAACCTTATTTCACAATGGGGAACGATATATGAGAATTGGAAATTGAACCTGAGCTTTCTGAAACCCTCCTCCAGGCCAGCAAATACCTTGGGAGCACATAAGGCGGTAGAACATGGAGGGTTGTGGAAAACGCTAGAGTTTTGGCAACCCCACTACTATTGGGAGAGCATTCACTACAATGTACTTGAGAAGGTTGCTTGTTGTCACCAGTGTCAAGTGGAGTAACCTTTCCACAAGAAAACTAGCTATCAGCTGGTTAAGCTTTGTTTTGCGTAGCACACTGTTTCCCTTGATGTGGTGGGCCCTTTGCTGATGGATGAGAATTGCTCTAATTATTTTCCATAGCCATAGAACACTTGACCAGGTGGGGAGAAGCAAGAGAGATCAGGCATTTAGGGGCTGCAAAAACTACTAATTTTAATATAAAGTGCGTTATACAGCGACATGGCTATCTGCAGTTTATTCTCATGGACAACGGAACAAATTTCACATTGCATATCATTCCTAAGTTGAACGAGTTAATAGCAATCCACAGGGTCTTAACTACCCCATACCACCCTGAATCCAATGAGATGGATGAACGTGTCAACATCACCTTGGTGAACATTTTCTGTAAGCTGTTAAATGATTGGACCGCTGGCTGGAGTAACCTGCTATCTACCGCCATCTTTACATATAATATTAGCTATCATTTGTTGATAAAGACCCTTCCAACTACTCTATGGAGACATTTGTCTTTGTGGCATTACTTTATTCCTGTGTGGAAGATACCAGCGGAGTAGAGCCCCAACTATATTTTACTAACTTAACGGACATGCTGATAAAACTTCAAAATGAAGCATATTCCATTAGTTTAGCTAAGAAGATTAATGATCAAACAGCTGACCACAGTAGATGTAGCAGACTCCCGCAGTTTGTTGTAGGAGATTATGTCTTGTTCTACAACCAACAGGGATTTGGTATAAAGAACAAACTCGCCAACATATGAGCTGGTCCATTTAGATAATTAAGAAAACAAGTATTGATGCCTACTTTATTAAGTAACCTGCAGGTGGTCAGATTATCAAACAAGTACACGCTAAGTTCCTGCGGCCTTATAAACAATAAAAGACTTATTGTCCAGTCAAGGGGGTAATGTCTAGAAAATAATATGACTGGCCAATTAGTCTTAATTAGTTTTCCAGATTTTACATTATTTGCTGAAGAAAGATTCGAACTTAGATAGTCAATTATGTCAACTTGAAGTGAGTCAAAAGAGGTGAGTTTAGTTCAGCAAATAGAGTAAATTCCGCTGGATCATCAATGATGAGGCGGATCCAGACAAGTTCCAGCGAATGATAATAGCTAAGCCAAAGGGTCAGAAGTGGCCAAACAATGAAGATATGAGTGGATGGGAAGACAATGAGGGGGGTCTTTTGGAAGAAGGAAGAAAAGAGTGAATAGTCGGAAGAGAACGTTGAAAGCATAAAGGATCATCTAGTTATATCAATTTAAATAAAGTAATGTAAATTGAGACATTTCCTCATATTATATAAAAGTTTAAGTTTATTTGGTGGACCAACGATCTCCATATGGCTCAGCTGTTGCTCAAAAGGGCACAACCCTGTGCAACTCCTATGGCATATCTGAAGTATATCGCCAAATTTATAGCACCCTTCATCCACCCCAAATAGCCACAGTCAGACTACCAGGGTAAAATTATGTATTTGAACATGGAGATGCTTTAAAGAAAATAAGATCTACTCTCAAAAGTGTGGCTAGGAACTTATATATTGTAAAAGTGACTTTGTGAGGGATAGGGATGGGGTATACTAAGCTTTTTTCAACTCATTTGAGAAGAAACAGTTAGTTGGACTCATACCATGCGAACCATTAGGTTAGTGATTTTTCTTGAATATAAGATCAGTCAGAATATAAATATATAAATCTAAAAGTAAAATGATAAGTTACTGGTATTAATTAATTCAATTTATATTAATCAGACTACTTTACTCCTGAAGTGGAAAGTATCTTGTTTATTAAATCACCAAAAACGAATAAGGTGTCTTAATTTGACAGCATCATGGCATCAGCAATTTTTGTAAATCTGTAAACAAGACCTTATGTAACAAACCAGGTTCCAAAGACCTTGGTTTAATCATCCTGATACATGTAACCTTACATCAGAAAAGAGTTTCTTCAATCAAATAGAGGAGTAGGTGAGTATCAGGTTGTCAGCCATTGAAGTCGAAAATTGCCTACACTTTAATGGAATGTCCTTGATGCAGCTTGGTGATTTGCCCAAACTAGGCGGAGGTCCTATGTGGTCGCCAATACTATTCCATCCTCTAGACACCTGTCTGGATCCAGGGAGTATGTGCTTACTGTTGATACTCACTTACAGGCATCACCAGAGGGAACTATAACCAGGTGAGGTGTGGCGAGATTGTCAGACCCATTAGGACCTCAGAATGGCCCCACAGCTTCCAAGGCCATGAATTCGCCGCTTACAGCACCTGGTGAGCAAGGGTTCAATGTCCACATGACTCTGACGGTTTTGCTGACCAACCAGAGAAATCTCTGAACTCACCCCAAATACTTTATATTTTTTAAAACAAAATAAAAGCAAAGTGGCCATTTATTAGAGATTTGCCTATTTGGTGTGGGCACCCACAAATGATGGGAACCTTAGAGTAACCAGAAACAAGATAGAATTTCAAGGGGGTGGAAGGCGAGTAGGTAAGGGCGTACGACTACTAACCTGAAGGTTGCGGGTTCGATTCCCGCCCTTCGCACATCGATCGGGGTGCCAGCCAAAGGAAGCTATTGGTGGTTAGTAGGTCTAATAACACGAAAACCTTACCCATGACGTAATCAGAAAAATTTGAGTCCCGATCCGGAGGTGGAAAAACTTTCTTCGATGGAGTTGACCCTGTTCAGGTTTCATGTCGTTTCTTTCTTTCGGTAATGCCTGTCCCCTGGTCGGCTTGCCTCGGTTAAATAAAATAAAAGATAGAATTTCAACTTGGGAAGATTGTAATAGAATATGATGTGCTATAAACCTGATCATTAAGTCAAAACTATTAAATAAATTAGGCGTGACTATTAAAGATTTAATTTTACCCGGCAGTTTGCTACCATCAATCATATTATCCTGAATTACAGGAATTGATGAACGGAATTCATTCTGTTACACCTTACAAGGCGAACTAACCCTCAGATGTCATTATTAGGATCAACCCTAGCCAAATCTGCCTTGACATAAGGTGAATTTCATACAATCATTGAGTATTATATTGCTACGGCAGCACAAACTCCACATTTCTTATAATGCAAATAATATTAACAAATGCCACTTGCTAACGGCTACATTATAGTGGTAATCTTAATCTGCTATTTACCATGATGAATAAACAATCTTTATATAAACTTCTATAACAAGCTTTTAAAACAGATTAAAAAAAATTACTTTGTTTTTAAGTGTTTATCTTTTGAATACTATAACAAGGGTATTAAAGAACTAATATAATAGGGTAGTAATATGTCAATTGCTATTCCTTAGAAAAGGATAATTGGGAGTAAGCATAGCCAATATTTATTAGATAACAGAGTCACATTGAACATCTATCACAAGATCATCACTTTTCACTTTTGTTTGGGGGTCCCTGTTATCAAAAATGTTGGACTGATTTAGTATATAAATTTTTCACTCATTTTTTTGTTATAAAATGTGATTAGAATGAACACAAACATATAAGTCATCAACTCATTTGCTATTTTTGTTTTTTTTATCAACCAGCCATTCCAGAATTGTCACGTGATGTTGAAATACTTATTTAAATTTTTAATTTGGTGCTAAATCAAAAATTGCTACCTCCTACAGTGGTATTGTTAATTATTACCCACAAAAGTTGATCCCATCTAAAAAATAATTTATTGAGACTGATTAATAATTTAAATATTATATTTCTCAACTTTATTGGCCATCAGTTGATAAAGATCTCTCCGAGGCATGTCAATCAAACTGACCCCATATTAAGTTCTCCCCTATAAATATCTCTGATTTCTGATAACAAATATATTATAACATTTTGTTTATAACTTTGTATTGCAAATTGCTACCTTTTCAACTTGTGAAGCCAAAACGGATTCATTATTGAAACTCACTAAATACTACAACTTGAGGAGTCAAATCATATTAAAATAATGGGGAAAAATGTAACTGAGCCTTAGCTAGTGCCATGAAACTACTAAGTTTTATAGCCTTAGAAGCACCTGCTTGACTGAATTTTGGGCAAAATTCTGATATTGGTGCTTTCTGCCAGGTTTGATTCTAAGGCTGCCTTGTAACATACTTTTATATAATGAGAATAATTTTGCAAAAATAGTCCCTCATCAGAGTAATCAATGAGTATCTCACAATGGATACACAATACCCAGCAGGAGATGACCTCAGATAATACTAGTGAGCTTCAATATTGTGCAACGATGACTTTGGCCATTGAAGGCCCTGAATTACAGTTTATCAAATTAAACCCTCAGATGTTAGCTCTACAATTACTATTTTAATTGCAATAACTATCATCCAGTTGGGAGACCAAACAGATCTAAAGTATCAAGGGTGCCTAATTACATGATGTTATTATGAAACAGCCTTTTTTAAAGAATACTGACGTTGGGTTGCTCACATGGATCAATATCTAAGGCAATATGTGCATCCATCTATCCATCAATTATTGCAAATTATGGGTTTAAATCACAATGATATAACGTCAGTTAATTATATGGCTCAAAATTTCCATTCAAATTAGCTATTTTTATGGAGCTATTATAACTTTGTCCATGATAATCGTGAAGCCATATATGATAATAAAAGACAAATTAGTGTAATAAATAATCAACTTGTCAATTTAATAATGGAGTTGTAGTTTATTTTTGCCACAAAATAGCTACACAGATCACTGAAGCTGCTAACCCTATGTCGCGAAATTGACCTGGGCTCTGCTAGTGTGCCAGGCCAACCAGTATGAAGACTGATGGCCCTTTGCTATTTCACCTTCATTGGCGTACTAACGCCTATAAGTCCTGTGACCAACCTACAAACTAACCACCAATGGCTTCGCTTTTAATTCCAGGCGTCCTCAGAGTGTGCCCTGGCAAGTTCTGCCCCCTTCCTGGGCGGCTCAGGCACTCCCCACTGCCCCACACTCGCGACCATTCACCAACCCATCTAGGCATGCCCTGGTGAGTCCATCCTCCTTCTTGGGCGGCTCAGGCACCTCCCGCGCTGCACCCCATAAGGGTTGGTGGCTATGCAGCTCACCCACTGGTTGGCAGCTGGCCAGGTTCCCACTGGTTCCTCATAAGGAGGAGGTATGGGAGTTGGCAGCACTGGCCACTCCAGGGGTGATCACCTGCGCCTATCAGTGAACTCCTATACCACCTTTCCCACTCTAGTTGAACCAAGATAATTCAAAATAAACAGGAAAGATTGCAACCGAGATATGTTTATTTTAAAGGGAATGAACAACTATTTATACTACTTTCAGGGCTACTGCGCCCAAGTGCTCTTTAGCCAATCATCTGCCAAAAAACCCATCAGCCTCTTGATTCCAAACCTCTATCAGATCATAAACTCTTTATTCATACTTCATAGCGATTCCCTCTTAGATCCACTCCTCTGATCACCGAAATATTAAATTAGGTCAATCCATCCTCAGCATAAGTTGCTAGTTGATCGTATATAAATTTATATAAAAATAAGACCTCAAGCATCCTCAGCATGAGTTGCCAGTGCTCTTAATTGGATAACAGAACCATTTTAGACAATTCATAATGGATTCATCAGCTTTCCGCTGGAAACTCCCACAACAACCTTCAGATGGCAATTTGGCAGTGAATACAGCTTCCGTTGAACCTAAACTCAAACAAACATATAACATTAAATAGTATTGAACTAGGCGATTAGCTGGTAATTATGCCTTACTAACTGAAACCCCTAATTTGGATACTATCAGAAGGATTCATCTGGTTAAAATCCCGACACCCTATTTACCAACTAACCAATAATCTTGAAAGAAATTTTTAGCTCATTTGGCCAAATAGGACCCTAAATGATAATCAGTTTTCTGAACTTAACATTTACTTAATCACTTTTAAGTTATAGGTGCAATATGCAAAGGTCTACCTGAGGCTAGAAGACCCATGGAATCCTGGGCCCCCTAATTCCCCTTATGTGGTACCAGGACTACTGATGAACGTGATCCCATTGGACTTGCTGGGGATAAAGGCCTACCATGGCCACCAGGGCCACTTGGACCACCAGGTTCTACTGTCATGATTTTTGATTATGGAACTTTGACCCACTGGAATTAAATGTTAAGCGTTAGACTAACAATTTATATGCCATAGCTCAGGGATGTTACTTTTCTCTAGAAGGGCATAAAACTGGTCTAAGTTATGCCTTAACTAATTTTTTGGATGGCATCAACAATGCTAATCACCTATGCGATATTATTTAGTACTTTCAAACAACTCACTTTGCAGTGTTATCAGCTTCTATTAATCATTTGACTGAAAGTATGCAGTGCATGAGAACAAGCAGAATGAGATGCTTATAACAATTTCCAATTTAAATCAATCTTCTTTTGATGCTCACTCACTCAATGGGTGTTTAAATCCTGGTAGCTAGTTGCTTGCAGGTGCCAATTCAGCATGGATTTAACAAATATCTAAAATTTGTGATGCCAAAATATTTGGCCGCACTTACAATATGTAAAACTACAAAATAATTTATAGATACTATTCCCAATCATTTTCTTAGGTGTGATAAATGATAATTTATTATTATGCCTTCTCCCAGTATATGGGGTATTAGAGGCTAAATAGGGATTTGGAATAAGATTTATTATAAGTGGGGCCATCACGGCTTTGACAAGATGGCGAACTGACCTATCAGAGCTTATGAAAATCTTTTCACCTCAATTTGACTTAAAAATAGATGATTGGTCAACCGTGGATATGATAAAACCATATGGTAAGGGTTTAATATATTTCAACCAATCATTCCTCTTAAAAATCGTTTCATTGTGGCCAATCTCTGCAAGCTCTGGTTTTTGATTGGAAGGTAAAATTTCTTCACCCTTAAAAGCCCCCCTCAAGCTTATAAGGGGCAATTTTCATAGACAACAACACTACACTTGAGCTAATTCTTGGGAGGACCCCCACTTAGGTGGGCTATTCCGCCGAGAGTCAGAGGTGACAAGGGCAACTTGATCCTGTCTATTCATCTGGAGACAGGGAGTAAAATGATAACTTTGGGTTAGTTCATTCCACTGAGAGGTAAGCATGTAATTATTACTGGAATTTAGACTATTTGAATTCAAAACAATTTCTCCCTTAGTTAAGAAGGCAATTGTTTAAGTTACTTCCTTCAAGAATGTTATGGCGAAAATAAGGACCTAAGAAGCGTCCATGTAAACAGTTTATAGTGATTCCCGTAGCAAGAGACTTAAGGGAATACTCATCGCCCCTCTTGTAGGTGATGAAAAAGGGTCCCTCCCAAATTGACCAAAGATTGTCACTTATGGGGCGATGAAGTTGTGGTAATACAAGACCATATCTGAAACTTGAAAGGATGTAGAGAGGCCCAGAGCTCATTGGCAGCTTGGTCCTTTTTGGTAATAGTTTTAGCTAAGTTGGTCATAGCCTCAGATTGAAGCTTAAAGATGCGCTGGGATAATCTTATCATGGGTTTGTTAAAATCATCAACCCTGCCAGAAAAGCCATCCTTAGCTAATAGGAAGGGTACCCCAGGCTCTTGACCATATAGGATGTGGAAAGGAGACATTATCAGGATCTGGTGATAGCTAATATGGTAGGCCATAAGGGCACTAGGCAAGAATTGATCCCAACAAAATGGTTCTGAAGTGGCCAATTTGTGTAGGATAGAAAACTGGGCTCCATTTGATTTCTCCACAGTTCCATTTTAGAAGGATTATAAGGGGCGAGAAAAATTTTTGAGCTCCCAGAAAGGTAGCAAAGATCTTGGTTACTCTGGAGGTGAAGTTTCTCAAATTGTCACACAGTAACACTAGGGAAAGACATGGTAGAGTGAAGATATACTGATGCATAAAAGTGATGGTAGCTTTGGAAGTTTGGTCTGGGAGACCCACGGCTTCAATCCATTTAGTAAAGTAATCAATTCATATTAGGTGTATCTATTCTCACCAGTAGTCTGGGGTAGGAGACCTACTACATCTATGCTTATTGTGTGGAATGGGTGTTAACTGATAGCAGGTTGATGTTGGTATTTAGTCTTAGAAATGGATTGCTTTTTACAAGTTAGAAAGGTATCTATAACTTCAAAGATGGATTCCATGATTACCTCCCATTAGTAACATTCCATAATCCACTCGGTTTTTTTTCACTCCGCCATGGCCTAGGGGTAGTGTGAGCCTTCAGGACACCGGGTACGCAATCTGAGAGTCAGAGATAGGGCAATCATTTGGACTCCACTTGTTTATAAAGCATCCCTCTCTTCACATTGATGTTAAAAGGGGTTTTTGGTTTGCATTATTTAAACATGATCATCCTCATCATCCCAGGAAACAGGGGTCATTAGTAGTCCATATAACCTCTTTGTTTCACTGTTATCCAAATGAAAAGTTAGAAACTGAGTCAACTCATCAAATTCATATGACAGGTTCAAGCGTAGGGTGCAAATCTTCATATCATAATGCTGGAGCTTTATAACAAAGAGCTAAACGTCATTATGATCCCTCATATTTTGTAACTATTTCAAGGAAGCGTGGTCAGTAACCACAATGAAAGTACTTCCATACAGAAAATGATAGTAGTGTTTTACAGCCAGCAGAATATCAAGGCACTCCTTTTCAGTGGCGCTATAGTTGCGTTCAGCCTTTAAATCATCTGTTGAAGTATGATACTGGATGAAAGACATCATTTTCATCCAATTGAGCCAAGATGATTCCAATGGAATAATCCAAGGAATCAGTAAACAATAATGTTCTTTAACATAATCTGGGTGTCTCAATAAGGAGATCTTGTAGAAATCGCTTCAGAGTTTTAAAGGCGGCCTTTTGTTTAGCAACCCAATGGAAAGGGGTGTTCTTACACAATAAAAAGACGGGGGGCTCACTGATTTTTGCCACTTGGGGATGAACTGATGCTTAACCCCCATCATTCCCAGAAATACATAAAAATCACATAGCTTTTTTAGGCGGAGGAATTTTTTATATCGCTTCAGACTTATCTTGTAAAGGTTGGATTCCCTCCTGGGAGATAGCATATCCAAGAAAAAAATTCTGAAAAAAGGTGCACTTAGAGTTTTTTAACTTAATTTTGGACTCGCAAAGGTTTTGAAAAACTTCCTTCAGGTGAGTAAGATGTTCTTTAAAGGTTTTGAAAACACAGTGATATCATTGAGATAGACTATGGGACAACTTAGCTTGAGGTCTTGTAAGATGTGATCCATTACTTGCTGGAAGGTTGCGGGCTTGTTATACAACCCCTGAGGTATATGGATGGGTTGAATAGGCCTTAAGTGAAAATAAGAGCGCATTTCTCCTGATTTTGTGAAAAAAACTACATCATTCAGTATCTGCTAGACAAGTTCATATCAGAAAAAAATGTAGATCAAGAGAGTTGTGCCAAAGCACCATTGATGCGGTGGATAGGTTAACTATCCTTTTTTGTGTGGTTGTCTCATTTGCGGTGGTCCATAAACTACCCAATGACCTCCATTCCTATTTTTATAAGCAAGAGAGGTGAGGACCAAGAGCTTTGGGAAGTGCTAGTACCCCCGCATCTAGTAACTGTTTGAACTCAGTCCTTATTTATTAATTTTCAACTTTTGACTTGCAGTAGGATTCGGACTGGATAAGACTGGCATCACCAACATCATTGGTATGACTCCAACCCTTCATATGACCATAGTCAGTCTCCATTTTAGAAAATATTTCACTTTAGGATTCCAAAAAGGGTGTGGACTTTTTAAGCTCATCTGGGATTGTCATCTGAAATATGAACGTTAGTAAAAGTACATTAAATTTTGCCAGTTAATAGGCCCATATCTAACATAGAACTGATGAAGTGAACCTCTTCAATATCCTCAATGGAGAGAAGCAGTCCTTTTCCTATCCCTTGATGTTTTTCATGATAATGTCTTTGATAGTGAGATTCCCAAATAGAATAATGATAGGCCGTTGGTTGGTGGGGTCTTGTATCCCAGGCAATACCTGAGGTCAAAGGATAACTCCATCAATACTTATCATATGCAATAAGAGCTATCAGGATTTTCAACAAAATCTTGGAGTCACCCACTAGTTGTTCACCAGGATTAATCGCCACTTATTTTAAGTGTAATGAGAGTACCCTCCAAAGCGTCCATTGAATCAGGCAATTTCTTTGTATTTTTCCCAAACGTGGTAGAATAAAAAGATAAGGCAGAAGAAGAATACATAACCAGGCAAGAATAATTGTTCTTATTGGAATCTAATGGAAAAAATAGAGGAACCTCATATTTTAACAAGGAGAGAAACCCATGCTAGAGACTGATAATTATCCTCATATTTAATCATGAAATGTTTACCAATGAGCATATCATAAGTATTGTTGTATAAGGACACTGGGGGGCCAACAACATAAGCTTCCAAATTGAAATAGGGAGGGAGGAGTAAGTCCCAATAGCACAAGTGTTACTAGGACCCGCGGTTCCAAACTCTTGGGTGTACTCCCAGTCAGCGCTAGCTTAACCTTTTTGATAAGCTTTGAAGAGATAACATTTACCGAGGATCCCATGCCAATATGACCATAAACCAGACCTTTTGATATACCTCTACCTTATTCAAAGTTCCACTAAAGTTAGGAGAGAGAGCTAGAACCTCCCTAAGACGGAAAGTGGAGGTCAGTTTTGAGCTGTCTCAGGATATCTCTCCAGGGTGGATCTCAAGGTATGAACTTGCTGAAAAGGTCGAATCAACCAGTGTAATAACTGACCAGCATCACTGGCAGTGTCAATAACTTAAGGTCACCCTACAAGCGGAGGTAAGTTTCCTTAGGTATGTTGGCATCATCTACTCCTCCAGCGTTCAACTGATAAGGAAACTCAACTATATCAAGTGCTCCTAAAACATAGCTTCAGCATCTTCATAACCCTCTTCAGATTGTCACCAGGGGAATTCTCAACATATGGTAATAGAGCAATAGGAGTGGGGGAGTCAGGAAAGTTATATTAGTCTGAAATAGGGGTGCCTGTCCCTATGGCAACATCTTATTTCCTGCTCCTCAATGTTGGCTCTCTTCTTCCAACATAGAATGCCATAATGTCCCACCTTATTGCAGTAAGCACAATTGGGACTTTCAGATCGCTAGGCTTTTGGCTTTTTTATTAGCCTGAACCAGAGTGATAGCCTTTTGGTCTTCAATAGCCAGGACTCATGGTTATACTTTTGGTCCTCAATGGTTAGAACGTGAGTTCTGGGAACAACTCCATGGGAACCCTCGAGCTTATGTAAATTGCAACATCTAGCAGAGTCTCTTTTGTAACATGAACGTTACAGAAGTACAATTCACTGAGGTGATGTGCATCGGCAGAGAAGGGTGAGATGCTAAACCAGTCAGGATGGCCGCAACAGCGTTGTAATGAGTCAACATCTTATATGTTAACAGCATCTGTGCTTCAACGTAAGCTGTTCTTTGAAAGCTGCAATTGAATCTCTTTTCCTTATGCCTGTGCGCATGATGCCCTTCTTTTTCATGCTTAAGCTCTGCTTTGAGCTAAACTTTTTCATGATTGCCTCATTAACCTTTGCCAAAGTTCTTAAGGTATTAATATGAGGCACCATCACTTCTTGGGCCATGCGACTTAAACAGGATAGGGTATACTTGACCTTCTGGTGGTTGGTCGCCCCTTCCATGGCTGATCCATAAACGTAGAGGAATGAAGCAATGCTACCCTCTCTAGGGTTGAACTTGTCCTTGTAAGTTGGTTTAAATGGAAAAAAATTAATTCTGTTGAGGGCATGGACAGCAGGAGCATCATGTCCCATTGTTTCTGAGCAAATGTCCAACTGATCAAAAGAGTGAGTGAACCAATCAATTTTCTCTTGGATAGAGTCAAACCTGGTTTTCATGGCAGCAGAGGGCTTTTGGGAGGCGGATTCACATAGAACCAGTCTAGCTTCTATCTCCAGCTTGAAAGTTTAAAGTTAGCTGACCGGATTTAAAGCTACTTAGCTCTAAAACGAAGTTTAGACATGAAAGGACTTAGGCTTTGGTGGTCAACTCTCACAGATTCAACACGCTTTTTCAACTCATATTTAATATGCTTACAACCCACATCTTTAGGTGGATGAGAACCCTTTGGAACGTAAATCACCTTTGACCTATTCATAGCTACGCTTAACCTGCGTCAACTGTGAATACACATCCTTCAACAAAATTGGTTCCTTTGAGGGAGGTATTGACCCCCTAAGATTCCTTTTCACGGTCACTAACCCGTGAGCTAAGTACTTGGTATTCTCAAGAGAAGCCTTGAGCTGCAACTCTTTATATAGCTTTGCAACCTTGACCTCAAAAGATGAGTAGACCTATAATATTCTTGCAAAGGACGTCCTTTGAGCTCCTTAACATGGGACAAGGCTTGTGCCAATTGTTGCTCTCAAGTGGCTACGAGTTGTTCCTCCCCCAGTTTGGTAATATTTGCTTGAGATAAGAGTTTATGGTGGGTTTGCTCTTAGTGCTTATCAAGGTCTTTAGAAATTCCCTCAAGTAGAGAGCGAGTTTTAGCAGTGGACACGTCCAGATCATTATAAAGGACTTCATGCCCTATTCCATGTATCTTACTATGCAAGTGTCTATAGTAGTAATCCGCTCATGTAGCTGAATAATGAAGTTGCGGTTGAGCTTCACACCAATTTTTTCAGTATAATTAGAGGCCAAATATTACAAAATGTCATAGGCTAGTTGCAAGAAATTATGACTTACCAATTGGCTTCTAATTCCCAGCGTGTACGCCAGGCAGGTGTAGCATGTGGACGATAGTGTAGTGTGCAAACTTTCGGATGTAGGTAGTAAAATTGGTGGACTGAGTGTAAGTTTATGGGAGGATTCAAGTTTCATAGAGGTGCATTAGGAGGTCTTCCAACAAAGGACCCAATCAGGATGAGCAATATACCAGGGTACAATGTCTCTTGTGTTAGGTCTCTAACTACTTCAGTAGCTTTTCAGGTAATACATTGTGACTCTAGTATAGAATCACAATCAAGCTGTTCCTCTCTAAAAGTGATTGAGGGGCTTTCCACCCAATTGTCCTCTGAACCATCCTCATTTCTTATGCATCCAGTGATGCTAGCAGCAGAAGCGTCCTTCATTAAGCTATAATAAGGCTTATGGCGTACAGGTAGCCCTTATAGTGAGCACCCCTTTGGTGGAATCTTGGCAAATAGTTGCTCGCAGGCGCCACTCATCAGGATATTATTAATGCACCAAATGTGGATATGTCAAGGTACTCAACAGCGGTTTACAAAATTTATGACTATAAAATTTAAAGAGAAAATATTATTTCAATTATTTACTTGGGTGTAATAAAAGATACTTTATTAGAAGTCCTTCACCCAGTACTTGTTGTAATCAGAGGCTAATAATGGGATATGAGACTAGATTCAGTAGAGGAGGGGGTATTGAGGCTTTGCCAGAATGAAAAGCTGACCTATCAGTGCTCATGAAGATATTTTCAACCAGATTTGGCTTAACTATGGATGATTGGTCAACTACGGGTATGACAAATCCATGAAATAACAGTTTAAGATATCTGACAGACATTTAACATGTCAAAAGAAAGATTTTGCTTCCATCAGGTGAAACTAATAACCAATTATAAAACCCAGATTCTGCAAGGCATTTCATTTCTGATGATATGCTAATAAGAATAACGCGAGAAAATTACAGAAAGTACTGGTCTATGAACATCATCCCCAGTTAGACCAGCAAGCTGATCGCTTTAAGTAACCTTGACCATGCTTTAGATTAGGGGGTCAAACTGCTAGGGTAAATGGGAGGGGATTATTTTGACCAATTGTGGTTTTCATTTGGGTAGAACTCCTGACTTGTTTGATATGCACATGAAACCTGTGGCAACAATGGTCTTGTTAGGTTCAATCACAGCCAATTAGCTTTAAGTAGCATCCTCTAATCATTGTTCCCAATTCCTCCATGAACAAGGTAAAAAGTATTAAGTGATGGGTCAATCCTCCCCCTTAGTTTACTCTTATATTATACATTCAGGGATATGGCAGATAAAGATAGGCTGTTCTGCCACACGGGATGCAAAAGCACCCAAAGGCCAGCCAGAATGCCAGGGGCATTGCCACTTGAATGACATTAGAATATACTGAGAGATAAGTAACAATTGAGTGCTGACTGGTCACAAATGTAGAAAGCAACCCAGTGAAAAACCAAGCTGTTGCAACCTCAGGACTAATAGGCCGGGCATAAGAGTTTCAAGAATAGGGAAAAACCCATAAAGGTCTTAACACATGATCCATAGTGACTATGGTGTGGATCAAAGCTAATAAAATGACTGAAACAGCCCAGTCAATATTTGGGCCGCGGGGCCTCATTGCAGATGTCAAGGGGTTCAGCAAGAAAATTTTAACTTAAATAAATAAATTTGAGTGCAGTAGAATTTTTATTGGATTTAAAAAGAAGAATCGCCTAACAAATTTATCAGTTTGTTATGACTGCTTAAATAGATGATCAATTTTTGGGAATAACTTAGGAAAGCGCAGGATTAGGGCCATCAAGATTTGACCTAAGACATCGATGAATCCACCCCCTTGGGTTGGGACCATCTAGTACTATAAAAAAAAGATTTGACCTAACCTGGTGAACTTTGAGTGAGGGGGAAGAGCAAACATCTTTTGGTCAGGCTTCAAAATTTTTGTTGGTGGGCTATGTTGCTGTCAGTTCGTCTACAGATGCCCAAATTGCGGATTTACTTTGGTTCTTACGACTAGAATGATGGCATCTCTCCCAATGGGCAGTGGGAACCTCCAAAGGCCGCCCCAAGTAGGGGCGGTCCCAAGAGGTCAGGAACAATTTTGGGCACCCAAACTGCCCACACCTGGTCAATCCAGCATCCATTTGACCAAGTGAGAAAGGTTGGTGGAGATTTTGATGCTTTTGGGGAGGTTTTTGAACTGGCGGCAACATTTCCCAATGGCTAAATGCCATTGGCGAGCTTTTCCAAAATTTTAACACTAAACGCTTTGTTTGCCAAGAGTACACTTCCATTGGGCTTTGTCGCCAAGTGGCAGGGGCTCTCAGGCCTTGATTGTCATGAAGACAGCAAGTTATTTTAGACTGGTTGTAATGGACAGAAAAACCACAGTTCTGACCGCTGTATAATCAAACAATACTTCAGTGCACCAACAGTCAACCGAAGCATCCTAACTGAGTAGGGAGGGGCTTGGGGCACTAACAGCACCAAACGTTCACCTACTATTGGTTGGTTATGCAAAATCCTCTGGGGGAATTGGTCCAAGACCAACTGACTTGAAAACTACTCAATAAGGGAAAAGACCAACAGGTAAGTGAGGTATGCAAACCCTGAAACATCCTTTATTTTATTCTGGATAATAAAACATCCCGCCAACCAGAGCTCATCTGGGGAGCAACTGACAATGCTCCCCAGGGAAGGGAAATGCTACAGTGAAAATTCAAAAGTGAACTTCAGAATGAGCAGGCGCGCCTTATAAAGGCAGCACTTAGGGGCCTCACCTGAGTCATTGATTAGGCTCACACAAGCCCAATCTCTAACTCAGATGAGGCACAACACAGCGCCCAAAACGACCAAACCAAAAATCATTTTCTAAAATAAATTAAATAACATTTTAAAAGTGCTCAGACTCAGATTCTGAAAATCCAAATCCAAGTTAGAATGTAACGAACAAGGCAAACTTGTCTGTTACACTGTTCTGCCAGTTTTTTTTCAAAGCACACGAACGCCAATCCTCAATGCCAGTTGCACTGCTGCTGGTAAGACTGTTATAAAACTAGGAGGGGACTTACCACTAAGTACCCATGAGCCATTGTCATTTATAAGAACCTAGCAATGAACCAGGTAAACACAGCCATAGGTCCCATAGGTTTTTGAAATTTGTTTGGGAGGGATGGTTTATATTTGAACATAATAGAAAACTGGAATTTTTATAGGAATTTTTTTATTGGAATGTAAAGATAAAGAATCGACCAACAATTTCCTCAGTGCAATGCAACTGACTAAGTAGTGTCTGATTAGGGTGAGCTTGGTAAAGCAGTAATTGAGGCCCTCAAAATCAATTTAACCCAGCGAATTTTAAAAGGAGGGGGAAATGATTCTAATCTGAACCAACATTGTTAGATTCAGCAGCAGGCTGAGTCACTATTGGTTCATCTGTGAATGCCTGACCCAAAACTCTACTTCGTTTATGTCAATTAGTATGACGGCATATGACTGACAGGCAATGGGAATCCCCTAGGGCCACCCCACATAGGGGCGTCCTAACAGGTCAGAAACGGGTTTGGGATGGCAAACCCACCCGTGCCCTGTCACTGGGGCGTTCGTTTGGCCAAATGGGTTTTTATTGAGCACCAACCCTGACTTTTAAATGGGGTTTTTGAACTATTGGTGATAGTACCCAATGGTGGCACCTGCTCATTGGGGATTGCTCTGATAATTTTAGGGGAGTTTTCCATCAGCAATTCTACTTCTCAATGGCTCAATGCCATCGGCAGTCTTGACTGAAAATTCATTACTTGTCCTCTTCCAACTATTAGCTTCTCACCTTTCAGGCTTTATTTCCATTTATTGGACATTTCAGCTTCAATTCTGAGGATTTAGCACCATTTTTTTATAAAGTCCCTCCCACTTGTATGGAAGACAGTTAGAAAGGTTTTGGTGCAGATTTCCTCAACTCAGAGAAATAAATTTGTTGGAGGCAAGCGCGAGAACCAGGGAGCAATCTTCAGAGGGGCGCTGTTATCCAGCACTTGTCTACCAAATGGCAAGGTCACTTTGGGTGACGAGGGTACAGCTACCCTCTTCAGACCCTTTTATTTTAAAAATGGGAAAATCGCCCAATCCATGCAAAGGGGACGTTCCCCTGAATTTTCATTACCTTTTCCTTTTGCCAGAGGAGGGGCGCCACTGCTGGGAAACTTCATGAGAGCTACATTTTTGTGAGCCATTGGCAATCTGATCGCCATTAAAGTTGCAATTTTTTTTGGGGGGGGGAACAGGGAGCATCGGGATGGGACATGTAAAATTCCTCAACCAGTTCCATGCAGTTTGTGCAATCATGGACGTAGACCTAGTTTTTATCATATACTTGATAACCCTTCCAAGTGATGAGATACCAAACTGACCTCTGCGATTTTTGGGATGCTTAAAAACTCTCCACTTTGGCCTCCTCCGCATCCTCAATTACTATTGGCTCAGGATCCACAGGGATAGTCCCCTTGAACGTGGAAAGCTAAGATATGTGAAAAACTGGATGTTGTTTTCAGTGAGATGGGAACATTAACTGGAAAGCCCCATTATCCAAATCCTCCTCTACCAATTGAAACCCAAATGCTTGCTTGAAAACTTATGGGAGGGTACCTGCATCCAAAAATGGCACATATCAAGCATGACATATGAGCCCACAACGATGTCATGAGCAGGAAGCCGCTTTTAATCCAAAAAAAGCTTATAGTAACTGATAGCCTTTGTGAGATACTCCTGCGCTAAGGACTGGGTAGACCAAATATGCTCTACATGATCTGTGGCACCTGGCTCCTCTGGCCGCAGACAGGGTCTGACCAAAAATGAGAGGTTTTAACCCAAAGTCGCTTCATAAGGGGATTACCCCATAGAGGCATGAGTTCCATTATCATAAGCAAATTGAGCGAGAGGAAGGTCACTAGCACAGTTATCCCGTGTGGCCAAAGCATAGCAGTGCAAGTACTGTTCAAGGACTGATTAACCCGCTCAGTGTATTCATTGAACTATAGATGATATGCTGTGTATCGACAGGGTGTAATTTTTAAAATTGATAAAAGCTCATTCCAGAACCGCGCTGTAAACTGGGGCCCATGGTCACTGATAATCTCCTATGAGAGACCAAACATAGAAAACCATAGCACATGAAGTGATGGGCAGTTTCTTCTGAAGAAATGATGGAAGAGCAAGGGATAAATAGGACAGCTTTTGTAAAACAATTAACCACTACATCACAGCAATAAACCCATTAGAACAGGGAAGTTTGACAATAAAATATATGAAAACTGATGTCCATGGACCCTCGGCCTGTTGTAACAGGTAAATGATACCATTCCTTCCTGATCGATCTGACTTGGCCCACATGAAGGTGTCACAATTGGCAATCCAGGATGGAAAATCTTTAGACAAGCCAACCCAGTTATAGGTACAATTAATTAAGTTGATACATTTCTTATTACCCAGATGACCAACTTATGGGGGGTTGTGATAAACCTGAAACACTTCAGCTCTAACAAGAGGAGGAACCCACACCCATGACTAAAAATGAATAAGACCCTCCGCCAAGAGTATAGGGAATGCTTATGAGCTGGGAGGGACATTTGTTCCAAAAGTTCCACATCTTCAGGAAATGCCATTTGGGCTGCTAAAACCCAAGAAATAAGGGGCGCATTGGGATCCAAGTTCACTGATGAGACCACGGGAGGGATGATGGATAAGATTTGGATGGGAGGGATAATGATAGCAAGATCCACTTCATCTGAATCTATAGGGCAATGTGCAGGGTTATGACTTAAAAAGTTAGGAAGAACATTTAACGCTCCTTTCAAAAGCTCATATTTGAAGCTAAAGCTACACAAATTCCAATAGGTTTTAGCTTTCCTGTGTGCCAACTTCTGGTGTTTGCGTAAGTAGAAAAGGGCTTCATGATCTGCTTGTACTGCTAACTCATGTTGAGCATACTGCATAAGATACCGCCAGTGGGTCAAGGCCCATGCCACATCAGCCAGCCCCTTATCATAGATGACTTAAGACTGCTCCATAGGGAAGAACTTTCGGGAAAAGTAGGCGATGGGGTGCTCTATCCCCTCTTGATCCTGAAGTAATACAGCCCCACCACAACAGATGACGCATCACAGGTTATGACATATGGAATTGGAGGTTCCGCATGTTTTAGGATAGGGGGAGACAAGAACACCTCTTTGATTGACTTAAATGTCTTCTGGCACTCAGGCGTCCAATGAAAGGGGACATTCTTACCCATAAGTGGATGGAGTGGGGCGGCTAACTGGGGCAAGGCAGGGGAGAGTTTTTTAAGAAAATTATAGTGCCCAAGAAGCTTTTTAATTGCTTTTGGGTCATAGGAGTGTGCCACTCGCAGATGGCATCTAACATGTTAAGGGAAATGGCGTACCCATCTTTTAAGACGAGATTGCCTCAAAATGTGACTTCCTCCCAATAAAACTTGCATTTCAAAGGTTTAACAACTAGGCCCGCTTTATTTAAGGCCGCCAAAGCTGTTTCCAGAACTTTTTCATGTTGTTTAAGAGTCAGGGAGTGTACCCAGATATCATCAATATAAACTACCACGCAGATGAGCCAGAGATCACACAACATACTATAAATCATTCTTTGAAATGTGGCTGGTGCATTTTTCAACCAAAGGGCATTAACCAAAATTGAAAAAAATCCCTTTTTGTTCAGATAGCGCTAAGCCATTAATGACCTTCCATCACCTAATTTTGGTTAAAGGCATTAACAAGGTCAAGTTTTAAGAAGTCATGTGACTTAGCAATTGCTTGACTGATAGTTTGCTCAAGTTGAAAAGGGTATGGATCATTAACTGTGATTTTATTTAGATGACCATAATCCATGCAGGGACGAAGAGAACCATCGGCCTTCTTGGCAAAAAAGATGAAAGAAGCAACTGGGGATGTCTCTTTGAACAACCACTCTTTCTTAAGCATGTCATCAAACCATTAAGAGCAGCCTATCTCTCCTCTGTATGTGGGTACAAAGGGCAGTTAATATTTACCACCTGCAATGTTGTTCTAAACCCTAGATAAAATTTAGTATGAGGGTGATGATGAACCGCCTTCTCAGAATCAAAGATACTTTGATATTCCATTAATGACTCCCGAAGATCTGAAGGAAGGCCAGCAGGGGAAACAAGGGAAGTTATGGAACTGTGGCTTTGAGTTTTTGTAAGAGTATCCACCAAGGAATTCATCTTTTGTTTGGTCATTAAAAATGTCAACATATTGGACTCCAGGTGAATTATAACATACTGTTGACGCCACCAACCCACCCCTATGATTACTGGAAACACCAAGTTTGGCATTGCGGAGAACTAATTGCAAAAGCTAAACTGAGGAACAGAGAAAGGTACTGGGCGTCAAACTAGATCTGATGTCTGGGAGGACGATAAAGTGACCATCACCATAGGACCCAAGTTCAGGTCAAGTTCCAACTGGTGGGCTAGCTCTACATTCATAAAGTTACCCGCTGCTCCAGTGTCCACTAAAGCCTCAAACGCCATGTGGTGAATTCTGATACTAATTTTCATGAGCAATAAAAATTAGGCGAAATTCTTCTTATTAGAAGCGATATTTAAGTCTGTAAATATACAAGAGATTTAACTAGTTTTGGGGGAAATACAAGGTTCACAACAGGAGTAGATACTTCATAAGTCAGAATTCCAGAATATACTGACATGGGCACAAGGGCCGCGGCATTTATTGAAATTAATTTGGAGAATGATTTGGAGCTGGAATATGACACCAAGGCCACGTCAGTGGTTCCTATCATGAAGATTCCCTTTTGGAGGGTAGACTTAGACAATTTGAGAGGTACTAGTCTATTGTGGACATAGTAGAACTCCTTCACAACCTTATGCAGCTGAGAGAAAAGGACCACTGCTACGCACATCTCAATGAGAAGGGCGGAAATGGTTAAAGCTAATGGTTAGTTGATTATGTCATGAAGACAGAAAGTTATTTTAGACCAGCCTGCCAGTTTAAGTGCCAAAGCACCCAAATGCCAAGCCCAAATGCCAGTGGCACTGCTGCTGGTATGACTGTTATGAAACTAGGAGGTAATTTCGCCACTAAGCGCCCATGAGCCATTGTAGTATATAAGACTCTAGCAATGAACCAGGTAAACACAGCTATGGACCCATGGGTTGTTGAAATATGTTTGGGAGGGGTGCTTTTTTTAAACATAATAAAAAACTGAAATTGGGTAAAGTGATTTTTTATTGAAAAGTAAAAATAAAGAATCGACCACAATTTTCCAAAAGTGCAATGCAACTAATTAAATAATGTTTAATTAAGTTCAGCTTGTCAAAGCAGGGATTGGGGCCCTCAAATTCGACCTAACCCAGCGGATTTTTTGGGGGAGGGGGAATGGTTCTAATATGAATGGTCATTGAAGGATTTGATGGCAGGCCAAGTCGCTATTAGTTCATATGCGAACGCCTGACCCAAGGCTCCACAGTGATTACATTGGTTAGAGCAATGGCGTCTGGCTGATGGGCAACAGGAATCCCCCTGGGCCACCCCATATGGGGGCGTCCTAACAGGTCAGAAATGGTTCATGATGGCCAACCTGCCAATGCCCAGTTGCTGGGGCATTCATTTAGTCAAATTTTTCATTGAGGACCAATCTAATTTTTGAAACTGGGGCTTTGAAATATCAGTGACAGTACATGATGGTGATACCTGCTCATTATGGATTGTCCCAGAGGATTTTGAGGGGAGTTTGGCATTAGCAATTGTACTGCTCAATGGCTTGATGCCATCAGCAATTTTGAACAAGAATTCATTAGTTGACCCTTCTGACTATTAGTTTCTCGCTTTCAGGCTTTATTCCAGTTGATTTTGGACATTTCAGCTTTATTCTGAGAATTTGGCGAAAATACTTTTATAAAAAACTCCTGCTTTTGTGGAAGAATGTTACCAATGATTTTGGTTAAGGTTTCCTCTTCCAGCAAACTAACTTGGCAAAGGCAAGTGTAAGAACCGGGGGATGAATCTTCAGAGGGAGCGCTGTTACTCAGCGCTTGTCTACCACATGTGTGAGGTCTCCCTAGGTGATTAGGGGTACAGCCGCCCTCTTCAATCCCTTTTTATTTGGAAATGGGAAAATCGCCCGATCCATGCAAAGGGGACGTTCTCCTGGACTTACATTAATGCTGTTAAAATCCTAAGTTATTCACCGATTGATAGTTCACAAGATGGTTAACTGCAACCATCTAGTACTAAAAAAAGATGGTTAGCTGCACAGATAATTTGTGCAATCCTTACATTGTCTGATGATATATTTACAATTGAAAATAGTATGAAGACCTTTATACATAGGTGAATAAAACACTAGTGTTAGATCCAGTGCTTGACTGGTATTCCTCCTCAAAAAACTCAAGATGACCTCCATAGGGATTTATTCCTGTATACCTCCTAACTTGATCCATGCTCAGATTCTCATTTACGGACCCTCTCTGGCGACGCATGGTGTTGGGATTTTTGCTCATATTCCCAGCCTGCTAGATTACCAGGAATCGCTAGGGGATTATACCCTAAGGCGAAGTGAATTGAAAATCGGTTGGCCTGAGTTTTGGAGTAACTTTGTTTGGGGGATTTTGGGATACTCACCTGGTCATATCCATCAGGGATCGATCTGGATGAATACTTAAGATCCCATTGGGCGGAGTTGCTGACAGCATAGGGGCATCTGATAGTGATTAAATTATCAGGTGTACCAATTGGATCAATCAGGTTTCATCACCAACTGATTGGGAATGAATAGCAAGTTTTGTGGCGCGTGATGCTGCCTGCAACCAGCAAATTGATCAGGGTGCATGACCTGCCTTAATGGGTAATAAGTCCCATTACCTAAGCTTGTCGCTAGCTAAAGATGGTTGGCTCACTTGGATCGAGAGGAACAAGTTAGGGACACATTCTTTGACTATTTCCATTTAGGTCTCGAGGATGTCCAATGACAGTATCCTAGCCAGGATGGGGAAGACCATCCTTTCTGAGATGAGGCTTAGTGATTTAATGGCAACAGCTACCTTTTCATCAAAGAGGTGTCACTGAGGTTATATGACCAAATCCCCACTAGTATTGCCCTAGAATTCACTCCTAATAAAAAACAAATAATACAACAGCAGTTTATCAATATAGTTTTCATCCAGTATATGGTTTAAGTAGTAAGCTATTATCAGCTTTCAATTGTTCTATTCTTCTCAAGGATATTATTGCTTTGTGAAATAATTGGGAGACTTTTAGAGAAAAGAGCAAAGATCTGAGTTGGGCGCTAGAGAGAAGGAGAAACAATCTGGGATTGCTGCCGACTGTGTGTTGGACTGAAGAGACTGTCACCAGGGAATCTCAGAGAAGATTGGGTTGGACAGAATGAGGGAACGAATCCCTAGATCATGACATCTTAAGTATTTTAATCAGGAATACAGGCCAAGAGTTATGCCGAGATATAAGAATTCATACTCAACTATGGATAATGGTCATCATACTATTATCAACTGATAATCTAATATATTATACAACGCAGACAAAGTGCACAAGAAACCAAACCTGTGCAGTAAAAAAATTACTAGGGTTGTTTGCTGAATATAACCGCTTAAGTAAATTTTTACAAGTTAGTGCTCACTACAGGGGTGTAGTTGAGTAAAAGGACTTAGAACATGATGTCCCTTGAAGATGTTTCCAATTTTGGAAATAAGATACTGAAGGAAGTAACGAAGATAGAACATGAAGTGGATCACATTCATTGGCATTCACCCAGCTCAGAAGTGGAGCTCCTCGTGAAGAATTTTAAGATACTCAAGTTCATGGAAAAGGACTTGCAGCCTAGATATGGAACTATCTAGAGCTTCAAGGAAACCAGTTCCATCGGATTTCTACTTGAGATGAAGAGTAGCAGCAGGGCCAACTTGGGTTGAAATTGGGTCCGCTGGAAATAGTCCTGAGGAGCAGCAGGATCAACTATGGTTAAAATTGGGTCCGATTTAAATAGTCCTGAGGAGTGAGTGTTTATATGAGGCATTGGATGAAATATGAAGCAATCAATCCGGAGAATTGGATTGCTATACCAATGAAGATATAAAGGCAAAACTAGATTGATTAATTCAAGACAGTGGAGAAAATCATCTATATTAATAACACTCAACCAATGATTATAAGTTACTGGAGGCAAAGTTCATCAATTCAGGAGAAATTGGATGAAGCTAACGAGGCCAGAACGACCTGTGTAATTAAGTATAACTATGAATGCCAAAAATCATTTTCACGAGAAAAATTATTTGAACATTTGGACGAGACTGTTGGCTAATGAGATATGAGGATCCAAAGCATCAGTTGCCAAAATAAGAAATGAAATTGAGACCTGTTGGATGAATAATCAGTGGGGATTAAAGGCCTGATAATCAAGAGTATTATCAAAAGTCAGCAAGTATAGCCTATACATGAAGAGACAGCGCTGCTAGTCATAGTGAAGAAGGTCAATACTAATCAGAAGTATTGAGCTTAAGAGAAAATAGTTGCAGTGTTCCTAGCAAACTTATGGACCATTAAATGGTTATGTCCTGAGATTTTGGTCAAGTCCCAGAAGGGGACCACTGAACCAAATGGTTGGTTAAATCTTAAGAGGTTAATATTTTGAGCCATGATAACTGTTAAATTAAGTACCTAGGACCCAGTTTGGATGGAGGGCAAAAGAAGGACCTCTGAACCTTATTGTAGGTTACAAGTCTCATTGCAAAAGAAGAATACAAAAGAATATATAATATATAAAAAGATATAAAATATCAATTTTTATGGTATATGAGTTTTGGACCTAAAAAGTGATGAGAAATCTGATGGCCAAATTGAGGAGATTCCACAATTTTGGGACTCTCTATGAGATGGGATTATCAGCTGGGGTAACCAAGAGCATCAACCTTTTGGTTGATTGAGAGCAACTCGCTGATCTGTTGGAAGGCTTTGAAGGAGGAGGTGCTTAAATTACTCAAAAAAATATTGGGAAGTATTTGCTTAGGATAACCACAATTTAAGATGCGCATGAGATGTGATCCATAAGGTCAACACCAAAGAAAATTTCCCAAGCAGGACGAGACTGAACCAACAATCAAAAGCTGCTGAAGCAGTAGTGGAGGAGTAAATCAGCAAACTAGTGAAGCATGGCCTTCTAGTTCCGTCGTTGAGTCCCAGGGCGAGTCTGATCCTAATCATGAAGTAAAAGGATGGCTCCAACTGGTGGTGATTGATTACTGAAAGCTGAAGAAAATTATGAAGAAGGATTTGTATCCCCTACTGAGGATTGACAATGTGCTAGACTGATTTGGAGAAGTGAATTATTTCTCTGCAATGGATCTGATCTCAGGATATTGGCAAATTGACTTGCCAAAAGAAGCTCAAGAATCCTTTAATGGGCTACGCTGGTATTTAATATAATCTCCGATTTTAGTATCCTAATTTCGATTGAGAGATTTTTATACAAACTGATGCTTCATTGATGGCAATTGGCGCTGTACTAAGCCAAGTAGACAAACTTGCGGATGAGCATCTGGTGGCATATATGAGCTGGACACTCTCACCCGGTGAGAGGAACTACATCATAACTGAGCATAAATATCTTGCAGTCATTTATGCATGTAAGCAGTTCCAGGTGTACATAAATGGAACTCACTTTAAAGTTGTGACAGACCACTCTTCGTTGCATTGGTCAACAATTTGAGAGAGCTAGAAGGACGACTGGCCCAATGGGCACTTAAGCTACAGGCTTACGATTAAAAGATTGTCTATCAAGTGGGGGCTTCTCACCAGAATGTGGATGGCTTATCGCGGTTACTAATGGTCCAGATGGTATACTCGCAGGTGGATGAGTTATTCCAGAGAATGGTCGACGGAGAAATTTAGAATAAGCCCTGAAAAATCCAAGGTGCGCAAGGAAAGTGATGGAAAAACTGAGACCATGGATGTACAAGTATTCAAGACGATCAATGGAAAGCAGTTATAATTCCCAAAGATGTCAGAAAGAGAAGCTATTGTACAAGCTGCTCACAAGATTGTTGGGCATGGAGGCCTGAGGAAAACAATTAATCATATTTGCCAGTACTACTGGGAGTCCATCAACTATAATATCATGGACTATCTAGTTTGTTGCGTGTAGTGCCAGCTGCACAAACCACACAAGAATACAACTGGATACTGACTGGTCCCCTGGATTTTCCTGGCATATGGTGTCCATTGATGTGATGGGACTGCTGATGATGAACATAGGGGGACTAAAGTACATTATAGTTGCCATCGACCATCCGATGAGATGGGCTGAGATGAATGCCATAACAAAAGTAGACGCTAACAGCACCGAGAGGTTCATTCTGGATCACATAGTATATCGATATGGATGTCTGCAGGTCCTACTTAGTGATAATGAGACAAACTTCACATCTCATGTGATCTCAAGATTGAATAATATAATGGGGATCAGAGGATTTGTGTCAGTACCCTACCAGCTTGAGACAAACAGACTGGTAGAATGAGTAAATGGAATGCTGGCCATGATGCTGAGGAAGCTGGTCACAGGAAGAACTTACGCATGGGGAATAAACCTGAGTTCAGTGACGTTTGCCTACAATATCAGTCATCATATGGCGACAGGATTAAAGCCATTTGAGTTATTGTATGGGAAAAAGGCCGCGGTGCCACCAATTTTATATTTGGAGGTGGAACCAATGTCAGGGATGAGTGCCAAATAGTACTTGAACTGAATGATGAATATCCTGATCAATATGTAATCGCAAGTATCTGATACTATGTTGTAGAAAAGGATATGAGCGAAATTGACGGATGATAAGAACTGAATGGCCTTAGCAAAATATTGAATAGGCGAAAGAGTAGCCTATTGCAATATGCATGGTTAAGGAAGAAGAAACAAACTTAATGCATTGTGATCAGGTCCATTTGAAGTTATCGCCAAGATGGGAACTGATGCCTACTCCATCAAGTTTCTCTTGGATGGAAGAGTTGTAAATAGAGTCCATACTTTGTATCTAAAGCAATGGATCAATAAAAAAATAAAAGAGTTCCCAAAGGACCGATGAACCATTAAGTTGGTCATGTCCTGATGAAAATGTCAAGTCTGAAAAAAGGACCTCTGAACCAATCTAGATGGTTAAGTCCAAAAGTAGGACCTCTGAACCATAAAAAACTGGCAGGTTTAAGTAACCAGGACCCAGTTTGGGGGGAAAAATAGAATGTTGGACCGCTGAACCAAAACAAGGTCAAGTCCCATAGGAAAAAAGAAGAATAAAGATAAAAATTGATAAAAGATATGGGAAAATAAAGCTTATAAACCGCACAGAGAAAAAACCAATATAAATTTTTATAATTTTTATTTTTTATTAATTGTCCTCGATATGGGGATGTTCCGCCTATGTCACCTCAGGGGGAGGGAGGATGGATCATGGTAGAAATGAACAGCCCTTTTAAAATCAATATGAGATTGAATGATAGTGAGGGATAGAAATACATGAAACCACATTCTTTGTTCAGACGCAGAGCCCTGCGAGAAAGCAACTAGGGGAAGGGAAATTGAGATGCCAGATGAAGCCAATTGCAAAAACCCCGAAGTGGGGAGGAAAGCAACCTTATAAGAAGAGGCAATTGGCAAACAACCCCAAGTAATCCTGATATGGTACTGGAGCCAGAAGATTAGTTCTGAGTGCCTGACGATGGGCTTCATCAAGAACACCGGACATGTGGGCTGGCAACAAGGAAGGGATGCTTGATGGGGTTGCTGAATCATGTCCCCTACCAACACCATCAGCAGAAGATACTGATGGGAAGAACCAGAGAATAGATAGCCATGCAGGGAGCGGATTGCATCCTGCAAGCAATGACTACAGGCTTCTCTGAAGCTAAAGCTGAATGAATGGTGGAACCCAGACGAGGCCAGAAGCTTCATGGACTAACCTTAAAGAACTTGGCCAGCAAAGCGAAGAGCATAAGCGGTGGTATCCCAATCCAGGATGTTATCAAGATCAGAGGGTTATAGCTCTAGTGACAAAACCCCAGTGACTTGGGCCTGGAGTTCAGCATAGGGGAGCTCAAAGTGAGTACTGTTACCATGGTGAGCTTAAAAACCAGAACAGCAGGCTTTTATTGTTGCCAGAGTTAGAAGAGAAACTCAGGAAGCAGTTCCAACCCATCAAGAAATGAATTATCAAGAACAAATGACATAATCTCTGGAGCATCTACAACGATGGTCGGTGCATCATTGAAAGGAGCTGAATTCAGGAGAGTTTCAAAATCCAACTCTGGATTTGATAGCAGAGGAAGAATCAATCGAGAGTTGTTTGAAACGTTAGCAAGCCTGGTTTTGGAGGGATTAGTTACCATTTCCAGTAATTCAATGGAAGGACTAGCTACTGGCATCAGACTGGGCGTGTGAGTCCTGGAAGGACAATAGGAGAGGTTCTGTTGAGCATCCTGACTCATCTGCTGGAAGAGAGGCAGGTCTTGATCAGACAAACTATTCAGAAGCTGCTGTTATTGTGACTTGGAATTTGACATATGAGCTGGATGAGAGGGGGCGATTTTGGACTTATATGGAAGTTGACATTATGCACTATATAATCCATTAACCTCCAATTTCAGAGAAATTAATATCAAAATTAATGGGATAAGCTCTCCAAGGGAAAAATTAGGAATGACTTGAGCCAGGAGGTTATGAGAGAAGTAACCAGGGCGAATTATAACAAGTATTCTTAATTGAGCCACGAAATGAACATTGATTGCAAGAGTCTCCTGTCTAGTATGAGGAGAAAATCAGTAAATCAAGGACGCTGGACCAAGAATCCTTAATATGACAGCGGGTCATATACCCTGATGGGGGGAAACTGGATCCCGGGGCTAATATCATCAAAAGTAAATCAATCATCCCAGCAGGACAGTAGATTGTGGGGACCGCGCTCTGAGAAGGTGGTAACGAGGAGGAAGAGGAAGAACGCCATATGCTGAAGGTCATACCAAGCAGTTTTGAGTATTGACAAGTGTACTCCGCTTGAACCAAAGAAGTATATGACCAAGTGTCCAAAGAGGTGTTCTCAAGCCCCAGTACTTTTCTCACTGGAAATCTAGGCAAGAGGGGGGATGTGTTGGGATTTTTGCCCATATTTCCCGTATGCTAGATTACCTGGAATTGCTAGGGGAAAATTCCCTAAGGCGAAGTGAATTGGAAATCAGTTGGCCTGAGTTTTGGAGTAACTACATTTGGGGGATTTTGGGATATCCGCCTGGTCATATCAGTTATAGATCAATCTGGATGAATACTTAAGATCTCATCAGGTGAATTGCCAACGAAATAGGGGCATCTGATAGTGATTAACTATCAGGTGTAACAATTGGGATTGGTCGGGTTTCATTACCAACTGATTGGGAATGAATAGCAAGTTGTGAGGCGAGTGATGCTGCCTGCAACTAGTGAATCAATTGGTTGGTGCGCGACCTGCCTTAATGGGTAATAAGTTCCATTACCTAAGCAGGTCGCTAGCAAAATATGGTTGGTTCGCTTGGATCAAGAGAAAATGTTAGGGACACATTTTCTGACTATTTCCATTTTAGGTCTCAAGGATGTCCAATGACAGAATTCTAGCCAGGATGGGGAAGATTATCTCTGCCAAGATGGGCATGGGTGATTCAATGGCAACAACTGCTGTTTCAGTGAAGAGGTGTCAACCAAGGGTTAGACAGCTGAATTCCCCACTATATATATTCCCAGGGCTCACTATGATAACAGACGGACAGAAAATACAGCTAGATAATACCACAGTTATTACAGGAGATAAAAAAGGATTATTCATTTGGTTTATAGTTTAAAGAAAAACTATCATCAGCTTCCATTGTGCTGTTCTGTCTCAAGGATATTATTACTGTGTGCAATAATTGGAAGACTCTTCAAGAAAAGAGTAAAGATCCAAGAAGGGATCTTGAAAAGAAGGAGTCACAATTGGGGATAGCTGCTGACTGTGTTGGACCAAAGAGACTGTCACAGTGGTATGTAAGCGGAGATCAGGTTGAACAGGGAAAGGGAACAAATCCCTATGAGTATGGCATCACGAGTCTTTAATTGGGAATACTGGCCAAACGTTGGTCTGAAATATAATTCATACTCAACTACAGATAATAGTCTCCATACTATTATTGATTAATAATTCTTTCTACTATACAACACAACAAAGTGCATGAGGAAACCGAACCTGTGCAGTAAAAAGGTTGCTAGGGTTGCTTGCTAATAATAACTTCAGTAAATTTTTACAGAGGGGGGATATTTGACTTATATGAAAATCACCATTATGAATTCTAGAATCCATTAAGCTCTAGTTTTGGAGAAATCAATCTCAAATTAATGGGATAAGCTCTCCAAGAGAAGAATTAAGAATAACTTATGGCAAGAGGTTATGAGAGAAATAACAAGGGCGAATAAAAATAAATATTTTAAACTGAGCCATGAAATGAACACTGACGGCAAGAGTCTCCTGTATAGGATGAGGAGAAAATTCAGACAAATAAGGACGCCAGACCAAGAATCCTGAATATGACAGTGTGTCATATTTCCTGACAAGGGAAAAACTGGATCCCAGGACTAATATCATCACAATTAAATTAATCAGCCTGGCACGACAGTAGATCATGAGGACCATGCTCTGAGAAGGTGGTACCAAGGAGGAAGAGGAAGAGCGCCGCATGCCAAAGGTTATCCTGAGCAGCATTGAGTATTGATTATCAATTCCACTTGAGCCAACAAAGTGTTTGACCGAGTGTCTGAAGCAGTGTTACATGCCCCAGTCCTTTTCATGCTGGAAAGCTAGGCAAGAGGGGGGATGTGTAGGGATTTTCGCCCATATTCCCAACCTGCTAGATTACCAGGAATTGCTAAGGGATAATTCTCTAAGGTGGAGTGAATTGAAAAATTGGTTGGCTCGAGTTTTAAGTTAACTACGTTCAGGGGATTTTGGGATATTCGTCTGGTCATATCTAATGGGGATTAATATGGACAAATACTTCAGTTCTCATTGGGTGGAGTTGCCGACAAAATAGGGGCATCTGATAGTGAAAAAACTATCAGGGCTACCAATTGGGATCAGTTTGGGTTTTATCACTGAATGATTGAGAATGAATAGCAAGTTGTGAGGCGAGTGATACCGCCTGCAACTAGCGAATAGATCAGTTGGTGTGTGACCTGCTTTAATGGGTAATAAGTCCCATTACCTAAGCAGTTCGCTACCCAAATACGGTTAATTAGCTTGGATTGAGAGGAAAACGTTAGGGACACTTTTTTTTGACTCTTTCCGTTTAGGTTTCAAGGATGTCTAATGACAGAATCCTAGCTAGGATGGGGAATACCATTGCTGCTGAGATGAGGATGGGTGATTCAATGGCAATGGAATATGTTTCATTGAAGAGGTGTTAAACGAGGGTTAGACAATTGAATCCCCACTATAAATTCCCTAAATAAACTTCTAATAAAAAACAGATAATACAATAGTAGTACTATAAAAATATAGTTTTCATCTGGTATATAGTTCTAGTAGTAAACTAGTATCAGCTTTTATTGTTCTATTATTTTCAAGGATATTACTGCTTGCAATAATTGGGAGACTCTTAGAGATAAGAGTAAAGATCTGAAATGGGGATCTAGAGAAGAAGAAGAAACAATTGAGGATTGCTTCCAACTGTGTTTTGGACCAATGAGACTGTCATCAGGGAATCTCAGAGAAGATTGCGTTTAACAGAACGAGGGAACAAATCTCTAGATCACGACATCTCAAGTATTTTTGCTCAAGAATACTGGCCAAGCGTTGGGCCAAGATATAAGAATTCATACTTAACTACAGATACCTGTCGTCATACTATTCTCAACTGATAATCCAATATTCTATACAACACAGATGAAGTGCACAAGAAACTGAAACTGTGCAGTAAAAAGATTACTAGGGTTGTTTGCTGATGATAACCACTTAAGTGAATTTTTACACACAGTCAGCAGCAGTTCCCATCTCAGCTCAGCTTCACTTCTCATGATCCTCAATCCTTACTCTTTATCCTTAAGAGTTCTAATTAAAGCACACAACAATAATTTCCTTGAAGATGTCTAGAACTAATAATGAATTATGGTAAATTATTTATGATAAAATACTTAATCATTTTGATCAATGTTTTTTTAAATGAATTCTCAGGGGAAATTATAGTGGGAATTTAGCACTCAACTTACAGTTGTTACCTCAACAATAAAATGGCAGCCATTTTCATTGAATTAACCTTTGTCATCTCATCATCAATGGTCTTGCCCATTCAGGTAAGGATTCCGTTTTTGGACATCCTTGAGAACTAAAACTGAAAGGATCAGAAAATGTGTCCTTAACATTTTCTACATGATCCCAGTAATCCAACCATATTTGGAGAGCAACCTGCTTAGGTAATGGGACTTGTTACCCATTAAGGCAGGTCACACACTAAATGATCGATTTGCTAGTTGCAGGAGGCATCACTAACAACTTGATCCTCTTCTCACCAATTGGTCAGTGATAAAACCCAACCAATCCCAAATGGTAAACCAGATAATTAGTCATTGATCAACTATCAGGTGCCCCATTTTGTCAGCAACTCTGCCCAATTATATCTTAAGCATTCACCCAGATTAGAAACTGAATGATCCAAACCAGGCGAATTACAAAAAATTCCTCAAACATTGTTAACCCAAAATTGAGTCAAATAATATCCAAATCACTCACTATATGGAATTATCGCCTAGTGACTCATGAAATCTAGATGACTGGAAATGTGAGCAAAAATCTCATCACATCCCACCTCTTGTATAGATTTCCAGTGAGAAAAGGATTGGAGAAGGAGAATACCACTTCATACACTAGGTCAAATACTTCTTTGGTACAAGTGGAGTATGGTCAATTGGTACTCAACACTGCTTAGGATGACCTTCACCATGTGGTTCTCTTCCTCTTCCTCCTCACTATTGCCTACTCAGAGCATGGTGTCTGTTGCAATTCCGATATTACTGGATGATAATCTTGGGACAGCTAGTGCGGATTGGTTAGAATCCGCTGAACATGATATCAGTTAATTTTATATGGGTGCCTTGAGATGAGGCGATATTGGGATGCAACAGGTTATATTAGATCACCTCTAAATAAGGCGATAAGACAATAAGGTGATGTTGACATTTGTTGAATACAAAATCAAATTTCCTACATTTAGAGCGATAGAGAGCTAAAAAATAACAAGCCAAAATCAAGGAGAATTGGCGGAATAGAATAGCCCAAGCTATGAGAGAGGTATCATCCAAAGCTTCTGTATATAAAATTAAGATGGGTGATTGAGAGAGGTTAGGTTGAAAACAATAGTAGAGAGAGCAGAACAGTGAAAGGTCTCTGTGTTTATTAAATTAAATAAAAGAGTTGTTGGGGCAATTTCTCATATTTTTAGTATATTTTCAAGTGTGTCCAAAGAACTGCGATCCCCACATCATTTGTCTGTTTTTCAGTGGGTTCAACATTTACAAACAATATTTCAACTCCTAACGATAACTTCTGATTTTATAACAGTGGTGCTCACTACAGGGGATCCATTGATCAACCATTAAATACCATGAAACTCCAGTCACCAGCCATGTCTTACACAGCCTGTGTTGTTGGAGGATCTTCATGAAACACTGCACCAGCCGGTTATGAAAAACTCAAACTTACCTCAGACGCAAGCTCAAAATTAGGATGAACTTCTTCAAGAATGAAATGCTGTCATGCACCAGCTTGATAGAACGTTTAACCAAATGCAAATTTTGGGAAAACAAAACAAGGAACTTGCCAACTGGTTGAATGATACTACTGAATGGCTGCAGTGCGCAGAGCAGAAATTGACCAGTTCTTCTTGGTCTTCTCACTGAGACGAGGATGAACAATAAGGTGGAGCATTATATAAGTAAAAATATGATGCTGGTCGGAGCTACTACACCCAGGACAGTAGTACTGGGTTATGAGAATGATTCAAAGTGCCATTCCCTCAAGTAATGGCGGTGTCACCCATGGCAGAAGGCCATGCTACCCCTGAAGCGGCAGACATCTCAACTTTCACTGGTCCAGCTTCTCAACAGGAAAATGATTTTAGATCCTGACCCATTCCTCAGTATAGCCAAAAAGCTGAGAACGGGATGAGGAGTTTAATATTAAGAAACTACCTCCGTTTGATCAAAATGG